>QVIE01003104.1:0-139826 GCA_013387415.1 Panellus pusillus | reverse complement strand
TGCGATCCCGGCGGTTCTTCGCGATCTGCGACGGCGACGATCTTTTCAAACAGACGAACAGTCAGCCGCGTCGTAGCTGGCGAGCTACCGGCGCCCATGGTGCCCTCACGTTGCGCCTCGCCCTTGATGCCGCAGTGATCGAATTGAAGCTGCCAGATTGCCTATTAGATGTTGTTGAGACGCTCGAATGACCTGCGGGTGCTCTCTTCGCGGTGAGTTCCCTTGTGTACGCCGAGGATGAGATGACAAAATGCCTGCCTAATCACAGACTCAGTCGCGTCTTAGACATACGATCACAGCAGCCTACCTCCGCTTCTCGAAGTTGATGAGATTGAGGCGCTCCTGTTCCCCGACAAACGACTCGACGGCATCTTGCTCCGCGATCGCCTCCAGCATCCGCTCGAAAAACCACCCAATATCCAGCGTCAGCGGCGCTCGCGACGTCACCGACTGCGTCGACGGAACGCTGAGTAGCGAGACGAGCGAATCGCACTGGACGCCGCGACTGCTTGCAATATTCTGCCATGGACGATGATGCATGCGACTCTCCACGCTGATGACCGCGCTGGTAAGAACAGCCTCCACGAAGGAGCGAGCGCACGGATCTTCGGCGATGGACGGAGCTTCGATTGCGACAGATTCCGCAGCCGAGCGACCTCAATCGAGCGAAGAATGACCTCCATGCGGGATTGTCTTGTCCAAAGACCAAGGCGCGGGGCAACGAGCTGGGCGACGGTCCACTTCCACAGGATGACGTAAGCGTGGATGCAGCTTCGGATACCTGGAGGCAGCAGGCGGTAGAGCGAGTCCTGAGACTTCAACACGAGGGGCGACGGCTGAATCTCCGAGAGATACGAGTACATGTTCTGCACTTCGACCGTCTCCTCGTTCGGCGCGAAGAAGAGCCATCCGATAAGATCGGCGCTCTGGACTTCCAGGAGGTCGGATGTGACAAAGAGATCCTGCAAACGAATGAGGCGGGATTAGAACAGGCTGAGGGGAAACAAACGTCTTCCATAACATTGCGCAAGGCCGCGTACGCCATGGCGTCCAGGTTGTCGACGAGCTCCTCGGGATCGATGTCGTCGATGTTTGGCGGCTCCCGAGAGTGAGTCTTCAAGCGCTGTCCATTCGCAGAAGAGGCAGGGTGGGTAAGCGTTGTGAATGGCGGAGGCGGTCACATGGTGTGGGTCTCGAATGTCCGCCGCAATCGCGCGCTCACCTCCGCCAGCGTGCTCCAAGCCTGCTCAACGGAGGGGTCGGTGGCGTTCGGGGAGGAAGGGAGCGCAGTCTGCAGAGTCGTTGAGAGACGCACGAATGGCAGCGTGCAGGTGGGAATCGTCGAGCATACCCTGCGCGCCTCCGCACCGCATGATCCAGGCTTGCATCGTATCCAAGATCTCCGTCCGGCTTCCAGCGACATGCAGAAACTCAGCGACGGAGGGGACGGCACCTTGAGGTCGCTTCTGCCGGTACATCTTGCGGAGTAGTTCAGAGAAAACAATGGGCGTCACCAGACTCCGATAGATACGCCACCAAAGCTTGGATAATTCCGTCTGATTGATGAGAAGCTCGCGCGTCTTTCCCTCTCGCAAGGACATCTCCCCGTTATCATCCGTGATGGAGACCGGGACGCCTTGTAGGCCGTGCACTAATATATCGACCAGCCAGTTCAGCGTGCCCGCGACGACGCGAACGCGCAGCGGCGACTCCGTCGACGGCTCCGCCGCAACAGAGGTGCGACGCTGGGCCGGCGACGGTAGCGAGCTTCTCCAGGCCAGACTCATCTTCCTATCCAGCCCGGCTGAGCGATCCTTCCGCACTAATGCTATCATTGACGACGGAGCTCGGCGGCCGCCACGGAATGCGAGACGATGGGCGGAAGCTCGCAGCGGACTCGCCCGACCCATGCCAGACGGTCAACAGACCCTCGCCGTTCGCCACGGCCCACGGGTATGATCGTCCCGTTCCCGGTCTGCTCGAGCCCTGCAAGGATTCCTGTGCGAGGTTGGAGCTGCTAGCTAGCGTCAGTGTCATGTCACCATCCTCGAAGAATACAAGATACACCGCTGTTCGCGAAATAGAACGCATTTGCGAATCCACCTCGTTTCTCTTTTGCTTCTCCCACGGGAACAGGGACGAGTACGAGCTCGAGCTGGCCCGCGCTGCCCTTCCGGCCCAACCTGCTCGCGGCCGCGAGCCGAATCGAGAGCTTCGGCGTGCACCTGTGGGATCGGGAAATGGAAATGAGGCAGCGGGCTTTGGTGCTGGGACTGTTTGTAACAGTTTATTTAATCAACCTTAACTCTTGCCGTCCATGGCACGAACGAAGCAGCTGCCGACAAGAAGAAGGTCCCCAGGCCACCCTCCGCGTCCGCGTCAGCTCGCGGTGATGACGCCACAGCCTCCCCCGCCTCCGAGGGATGATGGAGAGGAGTCGACAGAGGGGGAGGAGGAGACGGACGAGGAGGAGACGGACGAGGAGGAGACGGACGAGGAGGAGACCGGCGAGGAGGAGACCGGCGACGAGACATCCGGCGACAAGGACTCTCAGGACACCTTTGACAAGGGCGGAGCAGAGGGCGGAAGGGCGGGGACGGCACCGAGCAGTCGAAGCAGGGCGGAGCAGACGGCGGGAAGGGCGGGACGGCGCGGACCAGTCGAAGAAAGGCGGAGCAGACGGCGGCGAGCAACTCGGCGCAACGGCGAAGAAGTCTCAGCCAGCGGGCAAGGCGAAAAGCAAGAAGACTCCTGCGGCCGGGAGGAAGCCCGCACCACCCACTAAGCAGGCGGTCGTATCGACGTACATCTTAGTTTGGTATATATTTCCGACTACGTACGTGCCGATTGCGACAGGTGACAACGGAGGAAGTTAACAAGAAACGCGGACGGGCCGCGGAAGATGAGGTACGGACGTGCGTTGCCGTGTCCGTCCTTTTAACGTTAATCCGTACTTCCAGGTCGATGGCCCGGCGGCGAAGAAGGCCCGCAACGAAGACGCCGCCCAACAAGGCCTCCGGAAAGGTCGCCGCCCAGGAGAATAAGACCCCCGGCCCGAATAAGAATGCCGCGAAGGAGATTAAGGTGCGCTTATTTCAAAAGCTTCATTCTCGTGCCAGTGAATTCACGTTTCAATGAAGCCGAAGACCAAGCAGCGGAAGACCAAGCAGTGGAAGATCAAGCAGCCAGCAGCTCCTAGTACGACCAGAACGACCCGATGAGTCGTCAATATTTCAATGACATTGCAGCCACCATTCTTTGCTGTATCTATGTGTAAGATTCCCGTACATCAAACATGCCTTCCTGTACAAAGTGCAAGTGTATTTAGTCACTAATTTTTAGTCTGGTTTCATCAGTGGGTTGACAGCCGGACCTCGCAAACAAGCATCATGTGATCAACAACACAAGGACAATCAATCCGCGACGCGTCGCTACTTTACGCGTTTGCACTGGTGTTATGGACCAGGAAAGTAGCCGGGAAGCAATTAGAACAATCCATACGCTGTTTAATTCCTTTAATGCAAGATAAAGACTCAAAATTCCAATGCTATATACAGAAGTCGAGTCGGACAAAGTGAATACTCAACTATCAAAATCCCCGGCATCGTCTCCGGCGAAAGCCTCTCCAGCATCTAAAATCTCGTCGTCTTCCCATGTCAGAGCATCGTCTGTGACATCATCTGCAACCAAATCGCCGTTCAGCACCCGCACTGGGAACATCAGCCGAATCTTGAGCCCCGTACGCTCGATTGGCACTTCGTCATCGACATCCGTCAAATTCTCGTCGTTTACCTCATCCTCCCCTCCTCCT
Source organism: Panellus pusillus (assembly GCA_013387415.1). NCBI lineage: Eukaryota > Fungi > Basidiomycota > Agaricomycetes > Agaricales > Mycenaceae > Panellus > Panellus pusillus. The sequence goes on along the minus strand of QVIE01003104.1, from coordinate 136,015 downwards.
CCTCGTCACTGTCCTGTTCTTCCGCAGGGGGTAGAGGTTCTGCTGGCGCGTAAGTTTTCAGGTCGTCAACTAAACCTCTAGTCCGAGTGGTTTCCTCAGCCCATTTTCTGACGCGGCCGTCAGGACCAGCAAGAGATTTATACCCAAGCTCGAATAGTTCGATATTTTTGAAGGAGTAAAACCGTCCGGGACGTCGGAAATGAAGTTCATGGTCATGATAAACATTGAGGAGCTTGCGGATTTCGGGTGTAATGTCAGGCTTCGTGTGCCTGCCGGCGCGCTCTGCGAGCCCGACACCAAAGTGGAGGTCAGTCTTGATGAGGGAGAAATGATGAATGTTGGGTGAGATGGCATTGCGAATGAAGGGTGCACCGAATTCTTGACCTTTTCGCGAAATAATTGCCTCCAAAAGGCAGTTGAAGTGTTCGAGGAGAATATCAATCCCCGCATGGTGCCCTTCGTGCCCCGTAATGTTGGCAACCATGCCTCGTAGTGTGGCCTGGCGCTGCTCTGGTATCGACTCCCACTCAAGCATGCAGATCATCTCGAGGAGGTATGTAACGTATTTCGAGTTATTTGCGCCGGCAAATATGAATAAAAACATCTGCTTGAAACCGTTAGCTTATACATAAACAGGAGATGAGATTACGACCTTCATGACGGCATACATCCGCCCTACATCGTAACATCCCCCTCGGCGATGGCATACCCGCATTCACGTATTAACAAGGCGTCACGAATGAGGACGATAGATGATGCCAGCACGCAGTCCCCCGCAAAATCCGGTGGAAAGACGGCCTCCTTCTTTTTCTTCTTCCGTGTTCCATCATGTGGTGCTGCTGGCATTGGCGCAGTCGGACCTTTACGCCACTCTGTTCCCTCGGGAACCTGTGCCGACCATTGTGTCTCGGATCGCACATCGCGCGCAGCTTGATAATAGCCACACGTACTTGAAAACCGTTGATGCAGCCCGCGAGCAGTACATTCGAGTGCAGACATTGTTGGAAGCTTGTTCATGGCCGCAAGATGTTGGAAATGCTTGAAGATATCGACACATTGAAAGTGATTCCTATATAAGATGTTCAGTTGACGCACAGCTCACCAAAATGGCCGCTTACCTCCAGATGTCGAGTATACGTGCGTCTGCGACCGTGTCGAGGAGCTCTTTCCCAGAAAAATAATCCACCTTCTCCAATTTAGGTGGCTGCTTGCGGTTAATCGCGTTAGCACTGTGTCCGAGCGTTGATGGGTCGCGACTAAGATTGGAGTCATAATGGGTGACGAAGCAGGAGTTCTGGGCGGTCCAGAGTGTGTGCCATGGCGAGAGCTGAGGTTCGACAAGGGAAAGATTCCGGAGTTCATTGCCGTCGTCGAATTGTAAGTAGCGCAAGAGTTGAAGGGTGCGCTCGAAAGTCAAGCCGTCGCCACCGAGCCGAACGAAGCGACCTTTCGGGAAATCGCCCGCCTGCAGACCAATTTGTGCAAGGAAATCTAAAACACCATCCTTTAACTCCGTTGTAACATTCTCGTTCTTGCTACAGCAGGACAGTGAGTGTATGGGGGTTGCTCTGTCGGGCTTCTTGAGGATCACATAGCGCTCCGTGAACATCTTCTTAACGTACTCCTGGGCCCTGGCTGCTCGGTGTCCTCAGCTCTGGGATATACTTCACCAGAACTTTGAGCCAGTGGGCCACGAAGACACCGTCAAGGTGATCAAAGTCTAGTTTCTGCACGAAGTCTCGCGACTTGAGTGTCGAGCGTTTGTCCTCCGCAACAACCCGCTGCTTTGCGTCAAGATCACCTGCACTAATCGGCTCGCCCTCTAGCTCAACGACGATCCCAGAAATTCCGACAATCATCTGGTTATCCTTGGCGAAGCTTTGGTGACGGCGGCGAAGATAGCTCTGGGAGTTGTCGATCTAGACCCAGAGCAGCTTGGTCGAATTGCGACCCAGATCGTAGCAGATGCGTTTATCTGTGGCTGCAAGACCTCTCGCGGTCCGGACAACCGTAGGATATACGGGCATCGACCCAAGTCGTGACCCGATTGCGAACAAGTCGACCGGGGGTGAGTAAGATAGATAAAGCAGTCCAAGGGCAGACGGAAGAAGATTTGCATGCTGATTGAAGGTGAAATCAAGGGTCGCGATGACCATGGTGATATATGCAGGCCCTTGTCAGGTTGGACTACGATCTGCATTTCCGCTTTGATACGGGCAGCCACGGTCTGCACTGCAAAAGCGGTGAGAGCGGCGCGCATTGACCGAATTTGGTCGTAAGGGCACTGCTCTGACGTCGCATAGGCTGGTTTCTCCTCGTCGCGGGACATCCTAGCTGGCTGCCCATATGGGTTCTCGAGCATCAGCTTCAAGTGTGCACCCGGAGTGTGAAGTGTCGTGCCATCACAGTTGTTGCCGGCAAAGTAAGACTGGATGGCATTCGCCTCGCTGGTATCCGTGATGTGGTAGTTGCTGAACAAGTCGCCTTTGTCGGAACGAAATACGAGTGTAAGGACCTCGCCCACAGACAAGTTGAGCAGCGAGAAGAGCTGAAACAACTTTTGACATTTCTCGGGCAAGGTCAGTCGCCATTCAATGTCTAGCGTAGCTCGGATGTCGCGTCGTTTTCCTGCATGTGGTGTACTCTCAAGTCATGGGACGGAGGCCCGAGAATCCCTCGGCCACTTCTTGATGAAGCTCAAGGTGGAGGTGCCGATGCAGAAGGCCCGGGTGAAAGACAAAGAGAAAGAGGATGACAAGAGCGAAGAGGACGGGGATGTGGAGAAGGAGGGGGATGGTGAAACGGAGGCTGAGGCAAGTCCAGTTGTGTGGCACCGTGACGATGGCACAAGCGTGGAGGTGTTAATCATCGACGGCGTTGTTGTCGTGCTCGATAACACCAGTGGCATTTACCCGGTTCGCTCTAAGATCAAACACCGACCCGCACTTGGTTTCCGCTCATCCACTGGTCACGCATGAATGGAGTCGAAAGTAGTTGCATTCACCATGTGATGTGTACTGCATTTCTAGGCAATATTGAGCCTTTTCTCGAGAGATTGGTATGTCCAGAGGTAATTGGTAGACATGGGAATCGATCCCCTTTGTTATCTGGGCAAAAAAGACGGTGTATGAGGCCCTGGGCGTCCAGAGTGCGGGGAGGAAGGTGGCATCAGTGGATCAGCACAGCATGCCTTATAAGGCGATTTGATTAATTTCCAGGTACGGTTGGCATGGCGTAGACTGTATATCGACAACACCTCCCCCCATCAAAGAGGAGATACGACAGTCTGACTGCGGGAGACTAAAGTGTATTAGAAACCCAAAGAAGTTCGACGTGCATGAATTTGAAGGTTAGAGACATGTGACGACTGATTCAAGCACACAGCATCCGCCTCCATCAACGCGGACGACTTCGACGACATTGTGCGGTGTGTGGGTGGGGAGGGTTTCCTCACGGCCCGCGGATGAGAGGTGCACATTGACGCGGGCTATGACGCAGGACCTCTTCTCCTTCGACTCCAGGACTACCAGAGACGGCTGCGCGGAGCCCCAGGCTACCCGCTGCACCGTCTCGAACTAGCGCTCACGCGGCGAGGCAGCGATTTTACCGCCTTTATCGGGTGATAATGGTGGTGGTAAGTCTCTCCTAGCTGGAGATACGTGTTATTGACGACCAGTTGGTGCAGGCGCGCCGGAAGCAGGACACGTACATACCCGATCCCACAGGTTCACGCCGAAGCTCTCGATTCGGCTCGCGGCCGCGAGCAGGTTGGGCCGGAAGGGCAGCGCGGGCCAGCTCGAGCTCGTACTCGTCCCTGTTCCCGTGGGAGAAGCAAAAGAGAAACGAGGCGGATTCGCAAATGCGTTCTATTTCGCGAACAGCGGTGTATCTTGTATTCTTCGAGGATGGTGACATGACACTGACGCTAGCTAGCAGCTCCAACCTCGCACAGGAATCCTTGCAGGGCTCGAGCAGACCGGGAACGGGACGATCATACCCGTGGGCCGTGGCGAACGGCGAGGGTCTGTTGACCGTCTGGCATGGGTCGGGCGAGTCCGCTGCGAGCTTCCGCCCATCGTCTCGCATTCCGTGGCGGCCGCCGAGCTCCGTCGTCAATGATAGCATTAGTGCGGAAGGATCGCTCAGCCGGGCTGGATAGGAAGATGAGTCTGGCCTGGAGAAGCTCGCTACCGTCGCCGGCCCAGCGTCGCACCTCTGTTGCGGCGGAGCCGTCGACGGAGTCGCCGCTGCGCGTTCGCGTCGTCGCGGGCACGCTGAACTGGCTGGTCGATATATTAGTGCACGGCCTACAAGGCGTCCCGGTCTCCATCACGGATGATAACGGGGAGATGTCCTTGCGAGAGGGAAAGACGCGCGAGCTTCTCATCAATCAGACGGAATTATCCAAGCTTTGGTGGCGTATCTATCGGAGTCTGGTGACGCCCATTGTTTTCTCTGAACTACTCCGCAAGATGTACCGGCAGAAGCGACCTCAAGGTGCCGTCCCCTCCGTCGCTGAGTTTCTGCATGTCGCTGGAAGCCGGACGGAGATCTTGGATACGATGCAAGCCTGGATCATGCGGTGCGGAGGCGCGCAGGGTATGCTCGACGATTCCCACCTGCACGCTGCCATTCGTGCGTCTCTCAACGACTCTGCAGACTGCGCTCCCTTCCTCCCCGAACGCCACCGACCCCTCCGTTGAGCAGGCTTGGAGCACGCTGGCGGAGGTGAGCGCGCGATTGCGGCGGACATTCGAGACCCACACCATGTGACCGCCTCCGCCATTCACAACGCTTACCCACCCTGCCTCTTCTGCGAATGGACAGCGCTTGAAGACTCACTCTCGGGAGCCGCCAAACATCGACGACATCGATCCCGAGGAGCTCGTCGACAACCTGGACGCCATGGCGTACGCGGCCTTGCGCAATGTTATGGAAGACGTTTGTTTCCCCTCAGCCTGTTCTAATCCCGCCTCATTCGTTTGCAGGATCTCTTTGTCACATCCGACCTCCTGGAAGTCCAGAGCGCCGATCTTATCGGATGGCTCTTCTTCGCGCCGAACGAGGAGACGGTCGAAGTGCAGAACATGTACTCGTATCTCTCGGAGATTCAGCCGTCGCCCCTCGTGTTGAAGTCTCAGGACTCGCTCTACCGCCTGCTGCCTCCAGGTATCCGAAGCTGCATCCACGCTTACGTCATCCTGTGGAAGTGGACCGTCGCCCAGCTCGTTGCCCCGCGCCTTGGTCTTTGGACAAGACAATCCCGCATGGAGGTCATTCTTCGCTCGATTGAGGTCGCTCGGCTGCGGAATCTGTCGCAATCGAAGCTCCGTCCATCGCCGAAGATCCGTGCGCTCGCTCCTTCGTGGAGGCTGTTCTTACCAGCGCGGTCATCAGCGTGGAGAGTCGCATGCATCATCGTCCATGGCAGAATATTGCAAGCAGTCGCGGCGTCCAGTGCGATTCGCTCGTCTCGCTACTCAGCGTTCCGTCGACGCAGTCGGTGACGTCGCGAGCGCCGCTGACGCTGGATATTGGGTGGTTTTTCGAGCGGATGCTGGAGGCGATCGCGGAGCAAGATGCCGTCGAGTCGTTTGTCGGGGAACAGGAGCGCCTCAATCTCATCAACTTCGAGAAGCGGAGGTAGGCTGCTGTGATCGTATGTCTAAGACGCGACTGAGTCTGTGATTAGGCAGGCATCTTTGTCATCTCATCCTCGGCGTACACAAGGGAACTCACCGCGAAGAGAGCACCCGCAGGTCATTCGAGCGTCTCAACAACATCTAATAGGCAATCTGGCAGCTTCAATTCGATCACTGCGGCATCAAGGGCGAGGCGCAACGTGAGGGCACCATGGGCGCCGGTAGCTCGCCAGCTACGACGCGGCTGACTGTTCGTCTGTTTGAAAAGATCGTCGCCTCGCAGATCGCGAAGAACCGCCGGGATCGCACGATCCGTGCCCGCCTGCACAAGGAGCGAGTCCAGGAGCAGACGAAGAACGAGAAGCGCGAGGACCTCCTCAACAAGGCCATGCGCAAGCCCGCGACGCCACAGCAAAAGCACCAGCGCGGCAAGAAGAGCATGTCTTCTGCGTTCATGCAGTTCATGCGGCCGATCTCCAATGCCTTCGGAAACGAGCCCATGCACCCTCCGGCCGTCAAGCGGACCGCGAAGCTGGACTTTGTTCCGAGCGGGAAGCCCACGCTTGTGGTTACTCTCGTCGACGCGCGCGTCGCACAGTTCATCAATACCAGGCGGTCAATAAGCGGGAGATGACACAATGGCTCGACACCATCCAGCGCGTTACCCAGACGATCGCGCGGCGACGACCGACCTACCTCGGAATTCCCAAGCCCCAGCTCGCTGATCATCTGCACGACGGGCTTCTGTCTGCGTCGCGCGATCCCTCGGCTGGCATGTATTCCTTTTCGTCTTCGACTTGTGCGCTGATCGCCTTGCAGTCTTCGGTGTCGATTCCAGGTTATTGCTGGAACATGAAGTGGAGAGCAAGAACATCCCCGCGGGCACTCTTCCTTCGGTCATCGAGCGCTGTCTTTGAGAAATCGAAGTTCGGGGATTGATGGAGGTCGGGATATGTACGTGTATCTTCCATTCGCGCCTTTCTTACTCACGCTGTGGTAGACCGGCACGCAGGCGCGACGTCTGTCATCAACGCTCTCAAGGACGCCTTCAATCGCGGTAGGATTCGCGTTTTTGTAAACGATTGTCAAGAACTTACTATTTGTCGCAGGCGAAGACCGGATCGACTCGTATACGGATGTCCATGCCGTCTGCGACCTCATCAAGTCCTGGTTCCGTGTCCTTCCCGAACCGCTCTCCCCCGCGCCGGCCTATCATGCAGCGATCGAGACGATGCGTGAGTTTCTTATCGGCGGCGTCCGCTCTCTTCTGACGTATCTGACCATAGCTTGAAAACCTCGAGGAACGACTAGCGTCCATCCGAGCCGTCGTGCACGGTCTTCCACGACCCAACTTCGATCTTTTCAAGCGGGTCTCCGAGCATTTAGATCGGTATGTCCCTAGCCAGCGCATGAGATCCAGGGCTGATCCTTGGCCGCAGAGTCGCCGACTTCGAGGAGTACAATCAAATGACGGTCGAGGGGCTCGCCATCGTGTGCAGCCCGAACCTGCTGTGCGCGCCTCAGGAGAACTTTGCTCTTATTCTGGCGAATATGGAGCATACACACAAGCTCGTCAAGGCGATGACTACGCATGTCTGGAGCGAAGTTCCTCTTTTTTGGTTTGGGATATTGACGGTGCCAACTTGTTGTTCCATATTATCTTCGACGAGGCGGAGGTTGACGGGGATGCGGAGGGTGGAGATTCCGATGGGATGGAAAGCGATGAGGACGGAGCCGAGTCGGGGGAAGGCGAGCCACCGCTTCACATGCATGACCCCACGCCGCTGGAGGACGTCGCGGAGGCCGAAGAAGACCAAGAATCGCAAGAGTTCGAGGAGTCGGAGAAGGAAAAGGACCTACCGCCAGCTATTACCGCGGAGGTCGAGTAAAACCCGATGGATTTCAGCACTCTCAATTATACCCTCGCGCCCTAACATGTGCTTTTCATTTTCCTGTCCTTTTCATTCACATACGGACTTCATGGCACGCGCTGTTCTGGATCCCTGATTCATTACATACCATACGACTACCCTCTCGCTTTTTTTTACAACCTCTTGTAGTTCTCTTCTGTTACATGTAGTATTATGATATCAAGTTCGCGGTAATGGGATGGCCTCCCTTGCTAGCCACGGACTAATCGGGGTATTATGCAGGCCTCTTGGAAATACCAGGAATACTGCAGGTTTGATTCCCGTGACTCCGCCGATTTCTACTCCTGCCAAGCCTGATTAATTGACTCCGGACGTTGTGGTCAACCTGCCCTACGCGGAAGATTGCTTCGTCCTGGAGGTTAGGATGTCCCTCGCAGGAACACACTGGTTAACGTCTACTCGCGCGCTTTATTCTTTCGTACGTAGTCTAAATTCATTCGGAGACTTCGGGGCTTGATATATGAAAACCTATTTCCTCCCACTTCCTGCTCACCGATATCTGGATGATTCTGTTGTACCTTTGTCTCGTCATGTCTCGTCGATTTGTTTGCGCATTCCACTGACGACTCGCCGTCGTGATCTTGGTGGTGAGCATCTCCATCGTGCGAAGGCGGATGCGTGTGCCGGTAGAAACGATACGAGTAAGCAATGGATTCGTCTTTGAGGGGAGACTAGACAGTGTGTTAGTTAATTTCGTTACTCACATTCCAAGGAAGGAAGAATCGGATTCACTTACTGGTGTAAGCAGGTTGGTCCTGTTCCACCACCACAGCCGAATATTGCAAACTTTGCAAACTTACAGATGCGCCCTCTTCGAAGTTCTAGAAAGAGTCTCAGCCTCACGATCAAAGTTACTCGAGATTTTCAGCCTCTCGCAATAACATCTTACCTCGAATCACCACCATGCTCCCTCAAGTTCTATCCCTCTTATAGCCCTCAATCCTCACTTTCAAAGCAACTTGCATGCAGCTCGCAACACCTTCCACGGCGTCCTCGGCGCCAGTAGATCTGCTCCTCCTAAACCTGGGCAGGTTTTCCAAGGATGGACGCTCGCGAAGGCTGGGAATCGGTAGACCGTATTTGAAAGGGTCGGGAACTCCTGCGTTCGTGACATGGCCGTAAGACGAGACCAAAGCGATGCTGAAGACGGACTCGTGCTTCACGTGTGGAGCGCGTCTGTTGTGGCTTACGACGGGCAGCGGATAGAACACAGGACGATTGTGGTGGAACTTGAAACCGCGTCGAACTTAATCGAAGGACTTGAGGCCGAGTGTAAAGCCATCATCGACGCTCGGGAGTGTTCCGTGTTTGCGCTTGAATCCGCATTCTCGCGGCCCTGGATATCTGCGGCGTTGGCAAAAGTCGATTTCAAAGCAGATTCGTCCTCCATGAGTGACCCCAACGAATGCGGACAAAGGTGAGAGGAAGGAGGGAAGATGTTTGACAATGTCATCGGCTTCTTCTCCTTGACTTTCTGCTCAGGCGGATCGCCGCCGAATTTGAAGATAACGTTGAGCTGTCCGTCTGATAGGCCAGACGAGACGAACGGACGCGGCGGCACCAAGCTCCCGTCGCTGCGGTAGCTATCAGAGCCAGGGAGAAGCGTAGGCTCTCGAAGATCGGCGATTCGCGACTCCGTGAAAAGAGGGAGATCCGCGGTGTGCTCGTCCAGATCAAGGCCGAAGATTATCCCCGCCACTGCTGTTCCCCAACTTGGCGAGCTGCGAAACAGACCCCGGGATGCTGAGTCCGCGAAACGTCTCATCTATAGACGACTCAGAGGATGGGGTGGTGTCGTCTTTGAGGGAGGAAGGGACGGGAGGAAGCGGGGGCAGAACGTCGACGCTAAGCAGACCGCGAAGATCAATCTTGGCCGGAGCCTTGACTCTTGAAACCTCCCATTAGTAGACGTTAACATCCGCTTGACTTCGACTCACCGTTCTCGAGCTGCTCCCCGATCCTCAGTCGATCCAACCCGCACGACTCGTTCAGCTTCTGCAGTGCCCCAGTGAAGTCGAACGACTTCTTCGTATCTTCCTCGGAGGACATCGCCCCGTCCCCAAGATGTGCGTCCTCGATGAGGAACGACGGGAGCTCTAGAGTCGATGGCAACGGCGAGACGTCAGGCAGCGACGCATCAGGAGGCAGCCCCGGCGAGGGCACCAGCTGTTTATGCACAGACAGCCGAGGGAGACGGACCGAGAACGTGTCGTCTGCGGGGGACTGGCGATGCCGTCAAGATCACCTGCAATTCGTCGGGGATGTCGGAGTAGGGGTCCGAAGAGCCAATCTCCTCGCAATGGCCCAAAATATCTGAGCCGCTAGCGCTCATGGTTCCCCCCATACCCAAGACGTGTTTGGCTTCGCGCGCGAGCGGCATGCCTTGGGCGCTCCCACGGCTGCTGTGCGTGGGCGCCGCGTCGGTACTAGTAGGTAACGAGGAAAGATTGCTGGCGTGCCCGCGGGTAAAGACGGGCGGGATTCCGGGGCCCTCGACGGAGCCAGAGAAAGAACGCGAGCCAAAAGTGAGCGATGACGGCGCGCGGGTCTCGACGTCCGCGTGATCGTCCGACGTAGAGAAAGGCGCCGGAGACAGCATAGCAGCCGGTAGAACTCTCGTGGGACGAACACCAGACGAGGGAAGACGCAGCGGCTGCAGGTGTAGGCGTCATCGTGCGGCGATGCATTCGCTCAAAAGCCGTCTCAGACGTGGCGCGATCCGCTGCCCGAGGAGTGTATTAGTGGATGGAGAGATCCGTTTTGTAGGCCTTACCTGCACCGCGTTCGAATCGCAGTCCTGAGTCCTGCGTAAACTTTCGTAAGTACCAAGATACAGAATCGAGGGCAGACGCACGGAAATAGATATCCCGCCGCAACTACGTAGCACACAGGGCGGAATTGCAAGAACTGGGAGTCTCTGGTAAGCTACCAGGCGCTACATATAATGGGAGATAGTATCGATACGTACATACGCGTGTTGTAATCTTAAAGAATTCGAAACCGAGGGACCTCCAAAGCGAGAACGAAGGGATCTTGCTCATGCCAAGTTCCAGGTCGCCGATTCAGGAGTAGAAAACCGTGAAGATAGCGGGATTCTCAGACGCCAGGCTTGGAGACACATGTGAACTACTGTAGTCTCTTACGTGACGAGGTGGGACAAACTTCAAATTGAAAAAGCAGCGTGGCAGAGGAGAACAGCACGTGGATGTTCCCGAATCGGTTCCAACTTGAACTTCCGACGAGTCTTCTTGAAGTTCTTCTCATCAGCAATCTCATCGACAATCTTCACTCATTCCCGTTATTTACCGCGAACGACTGCAATGGACCTGTGAGTCCGTCAGGTTGCGTGACTTCTGTTTCGACTCATGATACGACAGGAGTCAAGAAGAATTCCTTCAAATCGCTGAGGCGTCGGCGGCCATTTTTTCACAAGAGACACAGACCGTCATTATCAGGATCGACGAGAGGGAGGATGGCCTGGAACCCAGCACGTATGGTTTCTGTCTGTACAAGAATAGAACGGCGCTACACGTTCTGCAGATTATGTGTACTAGGCCCGCCATTAGAGCCCTTCATTGAGGCGAAAATCAAAAAAGCCATATCGCGTGAGAGTTACATGGAGCACCTCCGGTCTGTGCGTTGGTTTGAATTCTATTTCAGAAAGCTCCGCGACCGCTACTGTGGCAATCCTGGAGGACGATGTCCAGTCCGCAGCCCCCGAGGAGGAAGAGGAAGCCGAATTAGCATTAGACATTCTAGACTCGGAGGAAAAGAATGTCTTGGCCGGTGAGGTGCATCATAATATAATGAAAACGTGGGACTGACTAAGAACTAATCAGTGGCGGTGGAATCCGATACTTCGTTCGTTGCGTAAGTCTGCTGCTCTCGTTCTCTGAGAATTGATTGAACCTATCCTCAGAGAAGCTACAACGCAAGTATCACATTCTGTATCGCATTAAGATCCTCAGCTTTGTCGCAGATCGCCCAACACCTTCGTTAGCACCGAGTTTTTAGACAAATGGCGTCTCAAATACAACCGACGATACGGGGCCATATATTGCGACGTATGTCAGCAGTACGTTCCGATAGACGACCTTCATGGACACCTCACACTGGGGTGGAAATATTACGTCTCAAATGAGGAACCGTCCAGAGTACATCCACCACCCACGATCTTCTCATTGAAAAATATTGCCGCCAAGATACGGCAAGACCTTGTGGCTCATACGGAGTTGACGGGGGTGACTGAAAAAACACAGTTCGCTAGCAATGCCTGCGCTTTATGGAAGGCATGGGCCCTCCCTCACCCTGACGAAGTGGGCTCGCTCGAAGGTCTTCCGACTTTTTCGGGGTTCCGATGTGATGGCTGTGCGATCGGCCATCTTACTCGGAAGGAACTCTTGAAGCACACTAGTCGTCATGATGCCACTCACACCATCCGCACGGGCCTTGTGCAGTCTTTGTCGCGTAGAAAAGATTTCATTCAGTGGTTCCACGTCCGCGAGCCGGAACCGAATACTATCAAAACGCTCGATATAGGGAAACACAAAGCGCAGCTTTTGGCTGGTAGTTTCGATCTCCAGACGTTCAACCAGAACGAAGGGATGGGAGATAGACGCGCGGTCCCTCTTTGCTACAAAGCTACCGGAATCGCCGAAAGAATTCTCAGCATCGACCTTGATTCGCTCCCTCGCTTGCCTTCGGCTAAAGATCTGAAAAATACGCACGGACGTCTTCTTGTTGTCTCCAGAAATAATTTTCTTCAGTCCGCGCAGAAAGTGGACACCAGCAGCTTGATGCTTCGAAGCGCGATCATGACGGCTACACAGTACGCCTTTCCGTTTTGCTGGCAGAACCGCTAATTAGCTAGTTTGCAGTCGCCAAAAAACCCTTTGCCGACCTTTCACAGCCCCTCCACACGCACGCCTGCTGGAATATTCTCTGTTCGAGGCGGGCTTTCTCTATATGGTCTTGAAAGAAATCGACAAACCTGCCGGTCGCTCGCTGATGGTTTTCTCTGCATGCCAAATGGGTGCAATTTCAGAGCTTTCCAAAAATCTAAGCCGAAAACGGTTTGACGAGAAGCAGTGTTGCAGCAAACTGAACGCAGTACTTGACTCACTGTACTTTCCGAACGATATGAAACCGGATGACAACATCTGGCAGTATCCGTTGCCCGCATACCTCTATATGAACAGCGTGGATGACCGGGGCACGTTTATCTCTGCTAGGTCTATGGTCCAGAAACTGTCTTACATGCAGTTCGCTGTGCGATTGCGTGGACACGATTTTTTGATTGAGGAACTCCGTCGCCTCCAGAACAAAGCGGGCGGCCAGGACGCGAATGACTGGGTACAGTAAGCTCAACCGTTTTGTGGATATCCGGTCCGCTGCTAATTTTCCTCCTCGCTCGCAGGAGAGTCGACGACTTTTGTGCGAGATTCTTGTCGCCAGACAATCGCTCCCAGTTCTCCATCGTGCGCAGCTGGCTGCCCGTGTTCTGGAAATCGGCCCAAAGGGAGGCTGCGATGTCCCAAAATGCAGTGCGGTGGTTGACATCCGATACTGTACTCATGCACACGGGTCATAGCCTTTCCGTAGAAACCTTCCAACAGTTCGTGAAAGAGTTGATCACAAACCTGGAAACACGCATTCAAGAAAAGATCTTGTTCGGCATCTCGATGGCACGGATTGGGGTTTGTTTCGAAGGCATCACTGACGAGGGAAGCATGGAGCTAGGTTACAGCCCTATCTCTGCCGGAATCAACTTACCCCATAATTCCGATTCGAGGCGATTTCTCCTTGCCCTCCTAGCCGGTGAACACATGGGTCTCCGACGCCACGGTGATGGACTTACGCTGATACGCAAGGCCTCACAAATATGGCTGAATGACATCGACAGCATATGGTCCGGCATATACGTGGTCAGCCACGTTGTTGGGGGTCCAGAGCCACTGCATGGAATTCAGGAGGAGGCTCTGAAACTCGTTACGACGGCGCACCCAGGTGAACCTTCCCTACCGCGAGAAGCGTTTGTTACGGATGGCTGTTTGTCATTCATAACGAACGAGGCCGAAAATAAGTCGAAGGCTTCTTACCGACAGAAAGCGGTTATACACCTTCTTCCAACTCGGGTTTCAAGAATGTTCTATACCATGATACGTGTTGTCCGCCCCGTCGAACTCACCCTGCTGCTTATGGATAGCACTATCCCACCCGCCAAACACGAAGCCATTATTCGAATGTACCGCGACAACGTTTTCGTCTCCAATGGATCCGCAATGTCAATTGACACCATGTCACAGGCTTTGCGGAAAACATTCAAAGACCATCTTCACTTTGAAATGACGAGAGCCATGTATAAAAATATGGCTGTTTGTCTGGCGATTCGAGGGGTTCCGACCAAGAAGACGCCTACCATGGACCTTCTAACTTTCGTTGCCGATTTCCAGGCCGGTCGTTCAAAGGCTGTTTCGGAGCAAAATTACGCAGTTGTGAAGGGGGACCACGGAATGCTGCCGTCGGTACGGAAGCATCAGCTGACCAGGATTCGTGAATGGCACACTTTTCTTGGTCTATAGATGTAATATAACACCTCCCTGGACCCTGGTACATAAGTACTAAGTACTTAGTAGTGAATCCGATTGGCCGTTGCTAGAACGAGATCGGCGCCGGGTGACCCGTCGGGGGATCCTAGCTCGACCTCAGGGTCGAGCTTCGATGAGCCGAGTGATACTGGGCAGTACTGAGCCTGTGAATAGTGCTCGCGTCAATCCGTGACTCGGACTCATCCATGATGGGAATACATTATTTGTGTGTCCTTGTCAATGACTCATGATTGCTCCGAGTCAGTTTTCGGCGGGCGCTGAAGAGGAACCGCAAAGTGGCGACATCTAACAGACTACTTTACGTTCAAGCTTCGTGCCCTTCCCGCTTCTTTGGCTGTGCCGGACTTAATGCTGACGGTATCGATGCCCAAAGTCCGCAACGAGGCAGTGAATGCGGTCGTCGACGAGCACATTGGAAGCCTTGGCGAATGCGATACGAGCAAGCAAAGAACAGCAGAAGAAGACAGACAGACGGACGTACCTTGAAATCCCCATGCAAGATGCCTTGATGGTGCAGATACTCCATCCCTTCGCGACCTCATGCATGAACCTCAGCACATCGCCCTCCCTCCCATCCATCGCCTTCTTCTCCTCCTGCACCGCCCGCCTCAAAGACCCACTCAGACTCCCAAAGCACTCGTACAGGCACACAAAGATCCACGGCCCGTCGCCGCTCGCCCCGCTCGCGCCATACAGCCCGAGCACGTTCGGATGTTTGAGCGAGTGCCAGATGCTCACGTCGCGCGGGAAGAGCTCGCGCGGCGTCTGCGGCGCGAGGCACTTTATCGCAACCGTGCGCCCGCGCCACGTCCCCTTGTACACGCTGCTGAAGAAGCCGATCCCAATCTTGACGTCCCGGTCGACCTCGTACGATATACAGATTAGCGCACCGAAATGACGATGGGGTAGAGACCGCGCGACGACGCACCGCGTCATCGTACGGCTCGGCAAGACCCCTCCACCCTTGCTCATCCTCCGCAGCGCGCCGATCCCATCCTCGACGAACTCCCGATCCAGCGCATTGCGCACGAGCTCCACCGGCTTGTGCTGCTCCTGCTGTCCGAGCTATCCAGTGTCGCAGAGCGCACGGGCGGGGCACTGATCGTCCTACCGCCGCCACAGGCGGCGAAGCCTGGAGGCGCGGGCGGCAGCTCGGTCGATTGCATGTGGGCCTGGGCGTTTGCCGCGAGTGCAGGAGCCTGCGGGACGTATCTCACGCGCTCGAGCGCGCGCTGCAGCGTCTTGAGTGGCCTCGGGCATCTCGTCCCGACGGTATAAGAGCGCAGGGAGCCCGTCCTCGATGAAGTTCCCGTTCAGCCGATACCCTGCGCTTGAGGGCGGCAATTGAAAAGGGGCGGGCAGCAGCACCAGCGCAGCCGGGCGGCGCGGGACTGCGGGGTAACGGTGGCACGAACACGCCGATGCTGCTGCAGGGTGACAACAAGGAGAGTGACTCGCCGCATGCATTCGTCCACCCTCGATGCTTCCCACGCCGGACGAGGGGCCGATGGGCTACCTCCACCCGCCGTTGGCGTTCCAGCAGCACGAGGAGCAGAGTCTAAACGCCTACTTTGAGGGTCTCATGCAGCAGGGCAGGGTGGTCCGTCCGCCGATGCTCCCAGACGACTATGAGATGGGAGTTTACTCGCCGACAATTGACGAGGACTTTTACGATGCGAGTGGCAAAATGCACTTCTAGGCGCTGCCCTTTGGCTGATGTATCGTCTATTTCCTACCTTCATCTCTCCGTCTCCGTCTCTCGTCTCACAACGCCCACTCGCACCGTCAGTCTGTCCGACTCCAGTTTTCTCAATCCTGACTCACTTGTTCCGACGCACCTGTATTTTATTCACTTGGTTCCTTTGTTGCACGTGTACGAAAGAACGAAGGCGCCAAAGGCTTGCGCGTTTCGAGCTCCAAATATATTGGTTTTGTATCCGTCTGAATCGTTCAATTCTCGGAGCCCAGTGACAAGTCTGTATGCTCCAGTCTGCATATGCTGGTATTTGCAGTTCTGATTTGTGATTTTGCGATTGATTGTTGGTCCGATGCGATCAAGAACGGAGTGATAGATTGATAAAGCGCAAACATCACAACACTTGCGTACACGACGCGTCTCTTGCTTGCATCACAAGACTTGCGTACACGACGCGTCTCTTTGTTGATCCCCGCGGTGAGTGCCTCTTTGCGTCTCTTCAGGGCTGTGTTCGGTCAAGACGGCGCCTCGACGGCCTACACCAGGGACTCTGGTGCCGTCTTGACCGAAAACAGCTCTTTGACGCGCCAGCACACCGAACATCACTGACCCAAATTTCTTTTCTTATAGCGCGATGTTGTGGGTTTTGGGTGACCGCAAGGCGCGTTATTTGCCAGCTTTCCACTTTGCAGACTGACCTTTGACCATAGACGCGGAGCGGCACGGTTTTTGCATCCTACTACGTCCACCCCACTTTCGACGCCGGCCCTTTCATTGCAGACGCGCTATCCCGGGAGTCTGACACGCAGGAAGACCACGAGGCCGAGGACGACATTGAGGACTGGCCAGTCGACGGCAGCGCGGGATCTGCGCTAGACATCAGTCACGAGGACAATGACCGTGACATGGCAGCCGACACCAGGACCCCCGATTATTCTATAAAATGCTAGCGCTCGGAGACCTCTGATTGCCGAGTTCTTGTCCGGAAGGGTTTCTGAGGGTCGGCCAGGATTCTTGTCCGGAACGGCGGTAGCCTCCAAAAAATCAGTTTTTTTCCCGTCCCTGGGTTATACCAGTGAATTTGAGCATCTACCACGAAAAACAATCGCCTGAACCTAGCGAAATCACAGTACAAGATCAATTTTCGGCGCTAGCGGGCGGCGGCGGATGACGTGATAGCCAGCGATCCGGGTCTCGGAGTGGCAAAACTTGCGTATAAAAAGTCTCCCACACATAGGTTCGAACTCAGAGACTCGAAGACACCACTAAAGGAGCACGGCGCACCAGCAGACCGAGTAGACTATAGCAACACTGGTGTTGACCTGCCTAATGTCTCCAGATCTTGTCCGGAACCCTGCTCTAGCAGACTGACTAGATGCCCCGGTTCTTGTCCGGAACGGCGCCAGGATACAGCCTTCAGAAGGGAATTCTTGTCCGGAGCCGGCGCTGACCGTTTATAGTATAATCGGGGGTCCTCCGACACCGTCCTCGACTGCCACGACGATCAGGCCCCGGATCCCTTCCTCGACATTGACCTTGACGAAGACACCCACCGCGCTCCCTCTCGCACCCCCAGTCCCACCGCTAAGCGCCACTGCCGGCCTCCATCCATCACCGGCTTCGCCGGCCAGAAGCCTCAGAAGGCCACGCACCGCAAACGCGCCGTTAAGCGCCGGGAGAAAAAGGCCATTGAAGCCGCGGCCCACGCGTTGGTCTGGCGCAGCCCTACATTGACGCCGCACGCCCAATTCCGTCTCACTTCAACGCCTCCAATATTCCCGCAGCCCACGGCGCGTACATCAGCCGCAACGAGCATCAGCAAGAGAGGTTGGGCTCCAAGAAGCCCCGCTCATTGAAGGAGATGATTGGACGGGGATTCCAGCTCATTCGCTGGGATGGGCGGTGCGTTTCTTCTTTCTTTTTCACCACATGCCTTCGACTGACATAGCTCCTAGCGAGCCTCGCCCCCTCGTCGACGTCCACGGCCGGATCTTCGCCGTGCTGGTAGGGCAGCCGGAGAAAAACGATTACAGCGCCAGCGTCCGCGCTGTGTACCAGGCGATGGACGACGAACTTCGCAATGCCCCCTGCTCTTTGGAGCCGCATCGCCGCGGCCTTTTCGCTGTATGGAACGTCGGGATCATCTGGGGCAAAGGCTCCTCTGCCCCTTCTCAGTTCTTCAAGAAAGGCCGCGCCGCCGCATGCGACCGTTTGACCGCCAACCCTCACGTCATTCGATTGGCGAATTTCGCCAGCGGTGAGCCTTCATCTGACAAATCGCTCATTTGAATGACTTCCCCTCCGCCTCGTTTTTGACCTGGGCCCCGCGCCTGTACCAGCGCTATGTCGACTGCGGTGCGAAGCTGAGCGCCCATCTCGGTCTGAAGCGCCCGTTCGAGGGCTCTGTTTTTTCGGGCGCCGCTTTCAATTTCGGACCGAACACATGGACCTTTCGTCATCGCGACGTACAGAATCTCGCTTTCGGGTGGTGCGCAATCCAAGCGCTCGGCGACTTTGACGCTACGAAGGGCGGGCACCTCATCCTATGGGACTTGAATCTAATCATCGAATTCCCTTCCGGCGCCCTCATTCTCATCCCGTCGGCAAGCCTGTCTCACTCCAACATCCCCCCCAGCCAGGTGACCGACGCGCCTCATTTACTCAGTACACCGCCGGCGGGATATTCCGCTACGTGGACAACGGATTCCGCTCCGAGGGCGAGTTGGCGGCCGCCGATCCCGATGAGTACGCACGTCTATCCAAGATGAAGGGGTCTAGATTGGAAGAAGGACTGAGGCTGTACAGCACGGTGGACGAATTAGTATCGCAGTGACGCCGTTTTCTCTCTTTCCATGTACATACAATAGCCTACTGCAATGCACTCCCCTGCCTGCCTTGATTCTTTCGATCGCGAACGTATTAATTTCGATCGCGAACGCATTTCAATCGCGAACTGATATAAGGGAGGTCCTCCGCCACTGGGCTGCCTTGGTGGTGTATGGCTTTTAATAGGTGCTTTGGATCCTCAAGGTACTAGATCACCTGAGGTTGGTGGGCTGATATATGGAACCTCTGTAGGATAGGATAGGATAGGATAAATTAGACCGGCTCGGTCCCTTTCGGAACATGCCAGCTTGTAGCCTACAGTACATCAGCCTAGAATATACTGCGCTACACCATGCCTACCCACCCGTCAACGAGCTCGCCACTTTTAAGGCTGTAGATCTCCGGGTAGCAGACATAGCGAGTAGGGCTCACCGAGCAGTAAGTAGATCTTGACCCCTTACAGAGAATACATTTCCTCCGAGTCGTCACTCCGGCCACACCATAGGCACCTTGGCGAACACCCTGAAGACCTGATAAGCCAACTTCGCAACCTGGCAGACAGTCTCGCGCCGGAAGATCAGCGCGCGAAGGACGATGGTATCATTGAGCACTGTGACGCTTTGCACACGCGGCTCCATCCCAGCAACCTTTTCGATGAATTGACGGCGCCGTTCCCCCAGTTCGGGCCGCCCGTTGCAATGGAACAACGCATGTTCCACCGTCTCCACGCGCTCGCAACCGAACCGACAAAGCCGTCTTTCACGCGGAATCTTCTCGCGGTGATAGCGACTCTTGTATCGCATTTGTTCAATAGCAAGCGGGTGTTGGCTGACCAACAACCGCATGAGTGCCTTGCGATGCTCACTGTTGACAACCAGAAGCAGATAGTGGCGGAGACAAGTGGTGATCCGCTTCGACGGCTCGCCCTCTAGCGGCTCCTTGCGCCCGTGAAGCAAGTAAAGCCGTGTTGAGCCAAGAACATCCGCCTCTAGTTGCCGCATAGCCGACACATGTACCGCTTTCCCCGGAGCGGCACACCCATCAGATGACAGCATCGGTAGGTCTGGAAGCGCAACAGGATCCGGCAGCTTCTGCAAAGCGTACACCAGATCCATCCAGTAGCCCTGCCAGCCAGCTTTGAACAAGCTATAGGAGTCTTCAAGTGCTGCCCGTGCATAGTGGGTGGGAGGTAATGAGACAAGATAGCCAAGATATCGCAGCGCCAGAAGCAGCCGCCGATATCGCAAAGGGAGTAGACCGAGCTCAGTGAACAGAGGCGCACGCATGGAATACGGTCCGAGGCCGAGCAGCCTCCGCAGGAAGAGGGTCTGCACCTTTTCCAACTGCGAGAGGGCCGCATCGTCAACATCGACTACGACATCAGCCCCACTGATGAGATGTGGGTCGATGCACGCCATGTAGAGCAGCCGCCCCTCTTTTGGAGGCAGATCGCCGACGTAGGCTTCGACCCCCAGGACCGAGTGACCCATCTTGCGTGCGGCCGCGGCCTTAGCTGTGTAGTGAGAACCGAAGATATTGCGTGTGGTTGATTGAAAGTTAAGCCCCACATAGCAGAACGAGTCCGTATAGCCGACCCGCTTCCCATTGAGCAGAAAGAGAGGGGCTGTCTTCGGGAGTGGCCCGAAGACCATGATCCAAGACTTTGAGGCATTGGCTTCAGTACGTTATTTGGCGCCGCGGAAGCTGATGCTGAAGTGGACGACGGCGAAGAGGACGTAGGAGTGACGGGGATAGATACATTGACGACAGTGGGGAGGACGCTGGACATGGTGGCAGCACCGGAGCGAGAGAAGGAGGTGAATGAGCTGGTCGAGAGCGAGAAGGAGACGCTCGACTGGCCCTTCACAACGCCAGCCAACGCAAGAACGGCGGCGACGCCTGCCAACCGAGGGAACCACATAGTGGGAGGATGAACGAAGTGGAGCTAGGAAACCTCGGGCTCTATATACCGTATGATACCAGATGGGAGGGCTAAGCGAAAGCGGAGCCACCCTGACTCTGACTGTAAGTTCAGCGACTCCCATTTCTGCCAACACCCTCATTGCCATCACTGCCGTTTGTAGCAAAGAAAGGATGTGACAACAACTCCTTCGCCGATGGACGGTCACCCGGGTGCACCCGGAGCATGTCCGTCAAAAGACTCTCAAGCGGTGCGGACTCGATCCCGTAAACTTTGAGAATGCTGTTGAGAGACTCGTTATGCTCACGGCCAATAGATACAAAGAGGCCACCATGGGCGCGGAAGAACACATTGAAATGCCGCCCCTTGGAGAATAAGGAGTCTCGCAGGCGCTCGACCTCGGTGTCCTCGTGCACGAATGTGGCGTAGATCCGTGCGAGGTGGTATTGCTCTGCTGTATATTGTGCGGTTCCAGACGGGCGGAACAAGCACCGAGCCGTTGCCAGCTCAAAAACCATGCACCCCAGATTCCAGATGTCGGCCTTCGTATCCCATGCACACCCGACTATGACCTCGGGACAGCGCAGCGCAGGCGGCTGCACCTGGCGGTTGGGAAAGCGAGACAGCTCGCTGAGCGGCATTCCGGAGCCATAGTCGGCGAGTGTGAAATCGTCACTGTCGCCGTTGGTAGTTCCAGAGATGTGAAGCCGGCGAAGAATGTTATCGTGCTTGATGTCTGTAGTTACGCACGAGCTCTCATATATCAAATCCTCTAATCAGAGAGCCTTTTTGATATAACACTCACGGAGGAGGAGGAGGAGGATTTGATTATACTCGCGCGGTCCACAACATGAACAACGAGTTTACCGAAGACAAACAAGTAGTAATGTAAGGGTGGTTATCCGTCCATGTAGCTACTAGATGTCAACGGAGCACACACCATTCCAGGGGATCGATATTACAAGACGCTGACCGAAAGTAGACTGGCCGGCCGCTTTTATGGCAGGAACTCCGGTTAAAACCCTGTGGGGCCTGACCCCCAGCTTGGATACTGGGGTACGGGAGGAGTTCTCTCCCCCCAGGCAAAAATCCCCGGCTTCCACCAGTTTACTCTCAGTTGTCGCAAGTCTTCCCTTTGCAGAATGCATGCAATAGGCCAGCTCCAAATAAAAAGAGAGATGATCCTGACATGAGGAACATCGTTTACGAGAGCCAAAGCTCAATGCAGGGTGGTCCCATGCTAATAGGTGCGCCGGCCGCGCAACGCGTGTCGTGCACACACCATTTGGGTGAAACTCCCATTTATTACGGACATTGGACTTTACAGTTTCCGGACTGGCAGCTACGTCTGGCGCTGTACCCTATTCTGCGACGATGACACGTGGGTGAAACCCGACGAGGGTCATCTGTTCCCGCCGCCCGACTGGTGTGGGTGGCACCTGCACCAGGAACAATGACCGGGACATCGGCGGAGCTCGGTGCTTCCACGCCGGCCGTGTTGCCCAATCGTGCGCATGCGCGCGCCTGCGCCCAACAGGGTTTTCGCATTCTTGAAATGGCGGGGGCCTTGAGCACGGGGCGGGCGCAGCGTCGGCGGAGGGCGTCGGCGGAGCACAGTGCTCCCACGCCGACAGCGAAGCCCAATCGCGCACATGCGCGCGCCCGCGCCTCGAAAGGTTTTCGCGTCATCAGCAAATCCTGATTTTCCCTGTAGCGGTCTGTAGGGCTTTGTAGTAACCTGTAGCACTGTAGCAAAGGCTCTATCTATGTAGCACTATGTAGCTCTACGTAGCAAGGCTATTTGAAACACAAAATCTAATGGGCGACCTTCAATAAAATTGGCATGACGAGGAATTGAACTCGCAACCTCCGAAAGAAAGCTGACACACTGTCACAAAGACGTTACCACTCCGCCATGAAGCTGTTGCAAAGCCTTTCACACAATCCACCTTATGCTATCAAAAGTTCTGACCAACTTACTTATATATTTTTTGCCACATGGTGACACTGCATCTAAATTCCCCATAAACATATTGTGCATATACCAGAGGATTGGATTGGATGCACAGTGTGACCATTGTGGCAAAAATGTATATGTAGTTGGTCAAATCTTTGGTAGGATAACATGAATTGTGTGGAGGTGCTTACAACAGTCAGGTGGTGGAGTGGTAACACTACAGTTATAATGTGTCAGCTTTCTGTGCGGATGCTGCGAGTTCGAATCTCGGTCATGCCAATTTTATTGAAGCTCGCCCATTAGATTTTGTGTTTAAAATAGGCTCGCTACATAGAGCTACATAGTGCTCCCGGAGAGCTACATAGCACTACATAGACGGCACCTCCACTACAGTGCCTACAGTCACTACAATGGCTATGTAGTGCTACATAGTGGGCCCAGGTTTTGCTGATGGTTCGTGAGAGGGCAGGCACTTTGAGCACGGGGTGTGCGTGGCGTCAACAGAGGGCACCGGGGGCGCGGCGCATCGGTGCCCATCGAGCGGTCGTGCCATATGTGCCGCGAAGGCATTCAGCGGTACTCGGGTCAAGTCGGGTGACGACCCGGACCCTCCCAGTCGCCCCGGTACATGCCAGCGAGGCGCCGCCAGAGCCGCGCGTAGCGCACCCTGGGCTCACTCGAGGAGCCAAGCCGACACCGTCGTCGTCCGGGGCGATGGCCAGCGTAGGGGGCCTGACGAAAGGCAAAGCGGCGCCGAGATGCGCCACTGGCGCTGCGGGGATGTCCCCGTTGTCCTGGGGCCCACAGTCGACGCTCTTAGCGCACCCGCGAGCGAATGCTTCTCTGGGCGTCAATACGGCACCAAAAAGCAGGGGGTGGGGCATACAGCTCCCGTTTGAGGCTCGACTGCGCTCTTGAAGCTGCAGGAGCAGTGGTCGGGCATTTTTGGGGGCTCAACTGCGCTCTTAGCTGCAGAAGCAGTGGTCGGCCGCCTTTTGGAGCTCGACTGTGCTCTTGAGGCTGCAGGAGCGGTGGTCGGGCACCTTTTGGGGCTCAACTGCGCTTTTGAAGCTGCAGGAGCGGTGGTCGCCGCCTTTTGGAACTCGACTGCGCTCTTGAAGCTGCAGGAGCAGTGGTCGGGCACCTTTTGAGGCTCAACTGCGCTCTTAGCTGCAGGAGCGGTGGTCGGCCGCCTTTTGAGGCTCGACTGTGCTCTTGAGGCTGCAGGAGCGGTGGTCGGGCACCTTTTGGGGCTCTACTGCGCTTTTGAAGCTGCAGGAGCGGTGGTCGGCCGCCTTTTGGAACTCGACTACGCTCTTGAAGCTGCAGGAGCAGTGGTCGGGCACCATTTGGGGCTCAACTGCGCTCTTAGCTGCAGGAGCGGTGGTCGGCCGCCTTTTGAGGCTCGACTGTGCTCTTGAGGCTGCAGGAGCGGTGGTCGGGCACTTTTTGGGGCTCAACTGCGCTTTTGGAGCTGCAGGAGGTGGTCTGCCGCCTTCTGAGTATACGTATAGAGGTCACAAATAGCCACCCAATAATCCTCTAGTGATTGGAGCTTAATAAGCTTATCGCCAAGAGCACTGCGGGAGCCTGGGTAGGAGAAGAATACACCGTAATCTGGGTTTCCGTTGTCCAGCCTCCAGGGTCCCACTGGCAGTGACCTTTTTACGACTCGCTTTCATGATCACTGAGGAAGCAATCACGTACCATCCCAATCCGGTAGGTAGGTAGGTCGATTACATACAAGGTTGTTCTGCGGTCCCGTAATTCGTGAGAAAGTTTATTCCCGGTGATGTCGGACAACACCAAATGGATTCACATACCGCCCTGCGACTCGGAGCGCGCCACGCAAGGCCAGGGCACTTTAGTCGGACCTATCGTTCCATTCTCTCATAGACTCATTAACCTCTGTCGAGTCACCCTCCCTCGTGCAGTACGACAACTGTATATGGGCCTCTGCACAGAAATGTGACTGGGGAAAGATTAGGAACAGCTCCAAGGTAGCGCAACGGTTTCCAACGGCGTCCAATATCTCTGGCTTCACGCTCGAGGAACCTGCCCTATGCGGAGGTGCTAATTCGCGGCATCTTACGTGTGCCAGGTATCGCTGATCGTGCTCAGCTGTGGATGTGGATGTGGACGGGAACCCACCACCTGAGGCGCCGCTTCGGGTATTACGTAGGAGGCGATTAGCTCTGCAGTTCTGCACGTTTAAAGAAGGCTAAGAGGATGTTTCCAAGGGATGCAATCAGCCAGAGCCTCGTGCCGTCCTCGGACACTGCCGCCACACCACCGCCGTCGCATCCGTTCTCACCAACGCCGCCGTCTGCGCGCCTGGTAGCCGCCTCAAATCCCGCCGCCGCGCCATCGCATCCGTTCTTATCGACGCCGCCGCCTGCGCGCCTAGTAGCTGCCTCAGTTTTTGCCGCCGCCGCCCCACCGCCATCACTTCCGTCCGGACCAACGCCGCCGTCTGCGCGCCTGGTCTCTTGCAATTATCAGGTCCCGCACATCTGCTGTCGCTCGCACCCAGCTCTGCGCACCTGCCTGCGCCACTGTGCCATCTAATGACACCTCTGTGGACCGCATGAAGCAGTTCAACGCAGCCGCTTGCGCCGCCGGACTCCACCGCGCCGTCTCCGACGCAATCCCTCGGTGTATACGTATCGATCCGCACTCGCTCTATGCGCTGGCAGCGCTGTTCCGGCTCTGCTTCTGGACCCACCCGCCTGTTGTGCATCCCGACACCCGCTGCATCGGCGCTCACTGGCACTGGCGCTTCCCCCCGCAATGTGCGGCCTCAGTCTGTGTTTCCCATATTTCACTACGCATCTGGGTCGACATTTGGCGGCCGCCCTCACAGCTAAACGGCTAGTCTGGGCCCTTAGCTCCTGGGCCTCCATGTTCACTAATCTGCCGTGTCGCTGCCACTCCACGCCGCCGCCGCCGCCGCGTCCGCCGTACCCCTCCCCCTCCCTCCCAAACACCCTGAATGAATGGCACGCACAAACCCTAGCATCGGCGGGGTCTACCTCGTCACTAATTGATTCCCCACCATGGTGCATTCCCCTCCCCCTCCAAGCGACCTCACTAATGCCTCCCTCCCGTAGTCAGCCTACCCCGCCTTTGCCATGGGCGGACTTTGCATCATCGGCGGCCTCGCAGGCTTCGCGCACACACGGAGCGTCCCATCGCTCCTTGCCGGTGTCGGGCCCCGAGTGTGGCTCCCCGTTGCCTTGGCACTCCAGCAACTCGGACATTCTGCGAGACAGCGGCCCGCTGATTGCGTGTACACGCGGCGTCTGGACCGACGCAACAGCTGCCGCCGCCGCAATAGCCCTGCTGTTGCGGCGCACTCCAGCGACTCGGAAATCCGCGAGACAGCAGCCCGTTGATCGCGGGTACATGCGGCGTCCGGACCGACGCAACAGGTGCATGGTGAGACGTCTGCACCCCACCGTCGTCACATTTCCCTCCCTTGAACCTCAGGACACCGTACCCGCCCGCCCTCGCGAATGCCCGCACACAATGACCGGACAAGGGCCACAGCATGTGCACGCCCGTAAGATCCCGCAGGAGGCGGGCCAGTGCACGCGATGATGTTGCGGAGACAGTTGCCGCCGCCGTCGCCAATGGTTTGTATGCTCCCGTCACCAGCACTCCGCCTCCTCGGCTTCAGAGCGTTCGCCGGAAGGAAAACGGCTGCAAAGAGTCCTGCCGGAGTCGGTCTTCAGTTGCAATGTACCGCAGTGGGATGTTTTTGTACCATAATCAATTTCTCTGAATTCTTTTCAAATGGCTGCAATGTGAGGGTCAAAGACATTGAACAGGCTTCTTAGAACATGAATCAAGTTAACTGTACAGTTTGGGCTGCAGGAAAAATCTGGGAGGTTATGAAACACAAAGTCCGTCAATGTGCTCCGGGTTTATATAGGAAATCTTGTTCGTCTTCGTCAATATTCATGCACCCATGTTGAAAAGCCATATATCACTGCATATGTTGATCATTAACTCATGGGAGGACTCCAAGCTATTTTTTGAGCCCCCTCCGGCCTCAATCCGTTGAGCATTGCAGCTGTTACGAATATTTTTCGGAAGAGCTGATACTTTGAAGCTCTCTGATTGGCTGATCAACGGTCGGGGAGGTGCCGGCCCGGAGGCGGCCCCGCTTCCGCCGCCGTCTAAATTCCCGTCTTTGACGTGTTTTTCAAGTCTGCTGGGGCGTATGATGATGTGATTTCATAGAACATGTACTAATACAGCAGCATGTACGGAAAGAAAAGAACAAAAGGCCTCCCGATACTGGAGGAGGCCATGGAGGCGACGCAAGGAGGCGAAGGAGGCGGGAGGCGCCGCACAAGGAAGCGAAGGAGGCGGGAAGCGCCGCGCAAGGAGGCGAAGGAGGCGGGAGGTGCCGCCATGGAGGTGCAGATGCGAGAGCATCGCACCCGGTATGCCGAGCGCTCGGTGTCATCGTTGTCCGCGATGGCATACCTGGGTATCGGTGCTATCTGGTTCGCGGCGGAGGCAAGGCGGCGGGCTGGGCGGCAACGGAGGCATGCGGGCTGGGCGGCAGAGGAGGCAAGTGCGGCGGCGGAGGCAGCGGGGCGGGCAGGCGCAGCGGGGTAGGCAGGCCTGGCGGCGACGGCGGCGGCGGCGGAGGCAGGCGAGGCGGCGAGGCAGCGGGGTGGGCGGCGGAGTAGGCAAGTGCAGCGGCGGAGGCAGCGGGGCAGGGATGCGAGAGCATCGCACCGCACCGCACCCATACGCCAAGCACTCGGTGTCATGGTTGTGCGCGTTGGCATAACCAGGTATCGGTGTCATCTGGTTCGGCAGCGGGTTAGGTAGGCGTAGCGGCGACGTCAGCGGCGGCGGAGGCAGGCGAGGCGGCGGGGTGGGCGGCGGAGGCAAGTGCGGCTGCGGAGGCAGCGGGGCAGGCAGGCGCAGCGGCGGGGTGGCACCATCTGAAAATCTAAGCGCCTCCGATTAGCATGTGTATCGAGGAAGATAGCGGCCGACATACGGGTGGGGTAGAGACATTGAACATTGCAGATCGATAGGCTTGTTGCAGGAAGCCGTACATGTGTGTACAAGAAGGGGGGGACAACGGGAGCCACCTGCGTGTACGGATCGCGCTGAAAACGCGCGAAAGGCTCTTCGGGCCATGGGATAGGCTTCCCCCAGATCCCATGCAATGATTCGAGGCCTCTCGAGCCGGATGAAGACGCCGACGAGGCAGGGGGAGCCAGGAGCACGTCAAGCTCCGCCGCGAAATACCTGCCCAGCGCCGCTTGATTTCGATGCCTATGCCCTTAACACGCTGTTTGTTGCGTGGATCGCGCCGCGTGGACGGGCTGGAGTAGTGCTGCGAGGTCACAGCGCCGGGTGGAGTGCTTTGCTGGGGGCATTGCGGCCGCGAGAGCGGAGCGCAGAAGAGGCGCGCCGGAAGAGGAAGCGGCATCACAGCCACAGCTTCTCGGCGGCGGAAGGAACGAACCCCTTAGCGTAATAAATTAACTACAAAACGTGTGGGCTAGCCGATGTACACGTGACTTTCAAAGCGGTCCCTGGGGTGGAACCCACCCATTTCCAAAGTCTCCCTCTCATGTTCTGGAGTCGACCGCCGTACTGGTGACTGTCGGGGCGCCTCGCAACCCACGCACAACTCATCGGGAAGCACGCACGTCTCCGACCGGTTCAGCGCGTCTACCGGCACTCTCCCGTTCTTGTTGATCATCGTGGTTCTGGCTATCGAGAAGGCGCTTGGCATCCTTCGCCGTATGAATCGATGCCCGTCCCGACTCTCGACTGCTCCAAACGTCACGGTGCGCACCCGTGGCTGGATGCGTTCCTTCCCCTCGTGCTGTTCTTTCGCCCATCCCGGGTACATAGGGCCCACACAATAGCCCGTCCGTGCCTTCTTCCATGTTCGACTAAGTATATTATAATTATGTTGTTGCATTTGTGAATGCATCCATCGTGGTGTGTTTTTTGTTTGAAATTGCCAATGCAAGCAAGGTTTTAGCTGGCAACGCCAGCGCTTCCGAGTAGGTAGGTCGATTACATATGCAATGCCCCCGTGCATTGCAGACAGTCGAGCCTCTGTTTCATTAGTCATGTCACACGAGTTTTCACGTGAATCTATTGATGCTCTCAACGTTGCTGGGCACAATCACTCGAATGTCCTCGTCGTCGGCGACTCGTCGCCGGGCAAGTTCACCACCGAATGCAATAAGTACGAGTCTAGGCACGTGCATCGAAGGCAAATTCGACGGACGGCGCTGTGACGAGCGGTTCCAAGGGTAGTAGTCAGGAGGTCAGCATGGGTTACAGTGCCTCGAGGTAGTCTCCCTGAGGCAGAGTAGATCAATTCCTTCAAACCCTCGTGCCTCGGGATATCCTTGATCTGACGTCTGCTTTCTAATGATGGGGTCTTAACGGTGGGTAGATTTGAAACTCCGCTGATGTCACGTGTCGACCACGCACAACCAAACCTACCACTCTGTCGGACGCGTCCCGACGCGTCCTGCGTGATATAATATTGATTTTTCATATCTTACATGCATATGCAATGCAAATACATCATTATCTCCTGCATAATGCCAGGCACAGCGGTCCCGGATGCCCGAAACCGGGAAAGGGGGCCAGAAAAGCATATAGATAATCAAGTAGTATATGGCAGGAGACAGAGACACGAACGAGGGGAAAGTGCACAAGAATGGGTGAAGGGAGACCACGGAAGAGTTTTCGAAACGGTTGTGTATGAGGACGACAGCTCAATGCAGCTGAGTACTGCGAGTATTGAGGAGGATGCAGTATTGGCAAAAAGCTGGCATACCCCCGCAATCTATCGCAAAAGCGAAAAATGCGGGTTTCTGGCGTACTTGAGCTTAAGACAAGTAAGAATGATGATCTGGATACCGATTAGCGTACACAGCGGCAGAGAAGTAGCGCTGAAACTTACAGTCAGAGCGCGTCCTTCCGATTCCCGCCAGACGCCGGGCCCCGGGGTACCACGCCGCAACATCTGTGTGTAATATGACTCGGGATGTTCAGGAGAGTCGAGACGGCCGCATGACGGTTCCGAGTTTCGACGATTGCTGCTGGGAGTGCCGCCGCGGCGAGTATCCGAAGGAGAACTGTTTGAGCTCAAGTGACCACCCGCGCGTGCTTTTGAGAACGGGACAGCTCGCTGGCGTGGGGGACACTAAAGAGCTTCTGCAAGAAAGTGCCAATGGTCCACCCGCCGCGCTGTAGCCGCAAGAGATTGAACGTCAAGAACTCGCCGTTGTGCGTCTCTTTGCGTCTCTTTGACCAAATCTGCCATCCAGGATTCGCCTACTTGAATGGCGCGGTATGCGTAGGTATGCTAAGCATTTGGGTGGGGTCCACGTCCATTCCAAGGGGCCCTAGAGCGTCGGCGGTGGAGATTTGGTCAACATTCATGAGTGACACGTCCACCGCTGAGATGTCGAATTACAGCGTCCAGAAAGCTCAGAAGGGATTCAGAAGATGTAAGCGGGGGCGCTCCTCAAATTTAAAGGCATTCGGGACCGTGTGTGTGGAGAACGAGCGATGATATTGACAAGAGTAGGTATTCTACGCTGTTTACGGCTTTCAAACCCCGCTTAGAGGGGATTTGGTCGGAGATCGAAATCCACCTACCGTTAAGGTCACGCGTCAGAAAGCAGACGTTCGACGAGGTATCCTGAGCTTGCGAAGGTTTGATCCTCTCGAACGGCTGCCTCCGGGAGACTACCTCGAGGGCGCTCTGGAGGGCTGGTGTAACGGCGCGCTTTCGTGTGTTCTCTCTTTTACCAGTAGTAGCTGGTGTAGCCACTATCATTTCCTTTCACCCTCCTTCCCCATTTTCTCTATCTTTCCCGATAAACTGGCTTTCGACTCGACAAGAAAAGCACTTAGCAGCGTCTGCATTCAAAGATTGTCTAGCAGCGTGTATTTATCATACTCTATATTCGACGGTTCAACGCTCGTACGACGTACCGTGAGTCGTACGTCTAAATACCCATCATCTTGTGCCAATCCAGGGATTTCTGCACGCACATGGCTCGGGCGAGCCCTTCTTCCGTCTTCCACCGCTGCAAGGCGTAATTCTTCTCACCAACTACTCTAGATCGCCCAGCCTGGTGATGTCCCACGGTTGCCAGAGGATTTTCTTCGAGTCGGCCGAGAAATTTGTCGTCAAGTGCTGTGGCGTAGTGCCGGTACGGTCGGATGCCCATGTGGAACTTAATGGGACCATTGACAGGGCTTTCCGCTGTGCCCGCCAGCCAATCGCCCAGATTCTTCGATAAAGATGCACTGGCCATGGCACGTCCTGCGGCCACAAAAACCCGATTGCGATAAATTTGGAGCGTTCGTTTGTGATGGTCTGGACGAATAACGTGTTGCAGCAGGATGAGTAACTCAACTGGGCGGACGATGCGGATCATGATGTAGAGCAACTTCGAAACACGCGGCGAGAGCATGCGGAATATGTGCTTCAAAAGGTTTGTTTTGAGGTGCGATGGCCGAAAGCCCAGTGTGTGGTGCTCGAGCTCCACATCGATGTTGCTCTGGGAAAGCGACGCCTCCTCCGTGCCTCTTCCCGGAAGGCCCTGAGTGACGTGGCAGATTGGATGAAGTTCTTGCATGGCGCTGCCCACGTGGCTCACCCATTCGACGCCTTTGCTGGGGTCTACCTGGATCGTTTCTCCCTTTTGACACTCCATTTGACCCTCTGGAGCCAGATGCGATCCCGAAAAGAGAGCATCAGCGAATCGATTAGATTGTGGATTATCCAATGCAATATCACAGTCGCCGGTCAACAGTGGGCCACCGTTCGACGTTATCAATAATTGGACGGGATCGCAGTCGATTTGCAGTTCTTCGAGGGAAATTCCAAAGAGAGCTTTCTTTTTGATGAATCGTTCTAGATCGTCAATTTTCTGCCGTACATAGGCAAAGTATTCATCGACATTGATTTCCTGCCCGTGCATAAGCACGATCCGCTCCGATTTCCACTGGATGAGGTACGGCCGGGGAGTTCGCAAAATCTGGGCAGTGAACACGTGCATCCAGTGGCGCACAGTAGCGTACGGGGTCAGAGCGTTTTCGGACAGATACTGATTGCAAAATCTTTTCACGGTTGTCCTGAATATCTTTCAGCATATCGGGACTGGACGGGAAATGGAGACTGACTCGAACCACTCCATCGCATCATCATTAGGACCCCTATCGGCCATAAAACAATGAATCGATCGCAGCCGCATTAAGAATTGGACCTTGGCTACAACAGTAGATATCGGCCATACGGGACTGTATCCGTTTTGGTCACCGATACACTGGAGAGCTAGAAATACCATGATTGGGGAAGTGAAGGTTTGGAGCGCCTCCTTGACGACGGTTGAGGAAGGAAAGTAGATTTCCCTCACAAAGTTCCTGTACGCGACGCCAGCAGCCTGCTCGTCAAAGGCCCTAGCGGTCAAATGCCGCTCCAGCTGAGAAGCTAGGTCTTCCTGTATTCTGTTTAGATAGACAAGCTGCCGCCATTCGCAGTCCAGACGGGACCGCGTCGGTTTTTTCCGTTCTCTAAGGATCATCGAAACGACTTGCATCTCGGTGCGACCGTATCTTTTGACATCTTCAGGGATAGTAAATGGCTTGGGACGTGATGAATTGGGTGCCCTAACAATAATGAGCACAATCTTGAACGTTTGAACACTCGTTCATTGGCAACACACCTCGCGCCGTCGGTGAGCGCAGCTATTTCAGCAGGATGCGCTTCCTTGGCCTTCCGAACATCGTTGTCAATGCTGTAGACGTTCAACCTGTGTAGGCGCTCTAAATATGTGCTGAGTTTAGAATCTAATCTGGGGATTTCCGCAAGATGGCGGATTTTTGACCGGTCAAAGCAGTCCAGAAACTTTGTGACCCCAGTATCTATGAATGCCGACAGGACCGAGTTACGCTGCGTTGCTTCCTCTTTGGTCAATTTATCACAGAGTTTTGGCCCAATGATAGCTTCCTTGCGACGTCGAAGCTGTTCTGCGAGGGATTCGAAAGCAGGCGTAGGAGCTTCCGGCATGTCGGCAAATTCGGAGGGTGCAGGATCCGGCAGCGTAGGTAGATTACCGTCAGGGACTCGGAAATATCTGGCGAAATCTCTGCCGGAAAGTATGGTTTGAACGGCTGAGATTTTCTTCATTGGGGCTCTTTGATATGCTCCGCAGGCATCGGTTGATCGATGTTTGCGCACTGCTGACTCCGTCACGCCACAAAATGTGGAACAAACCCCGCACATGTATGCCTCGTACACGGCCCTCACGCCCTTAACTGGCCCCAATAGTCCGGGTACTAGCCAGGACGCGTCAGACGATTTCCACTGAGCCGGAGTCATGGTTGCGATGCGGGGCAGTTCCTCCAGGGACTTGACTCCGGATCTCTCGTCGCGAACCAGACTCGAGATTAATTCCGTCTCCAGGTCGAGAGATGGACTCAGGTTCATGTACGCACTGTGCACGACAGTTCCCTCCTTCCAGCCATATTTGGCTTTGACTAGACCTTTATGGATCTCCCTCGACGTCAAATGCGCGAGGGTTTGGTCGATGGTCAACCCAAAACCGCACTTTCCCGGGCTGCAAATGAAGATCTTGTATAGTGTGTTGCAGGCGAGATCATATGTGTCGAGCGTCGCATTGGTAAGTAGTGTCTCCTTCGAAATTGCGATTGAGAGGGGATGGGGCGTGGGTTGACGTTACAAAGACTCACCTGTGGGCCCACGGCTGGCCTGAAGCTGTGGCTCAATGTCAGCTGTTCTGCCGAAGTCTACCAAGGATCTATACAGATACCTAGACTCCGGTGGGGCTGCCGCTGCTTTGTTCGAAGGCGGTACGTCGGGTGCTTCTCCGAAGGATCAGGTTGAAGTTATGGGTGATCTGTCGCCCGCGCACCTTCAACAAACGCGTGTTCAGGCTGTTCAGGAATCTCCGCCTCGGTAGAGTCTTCCTCGTCTTCGTTATTATCGGGTATGGTCTCCTCTTCTAACTCTATGCGCTTTTCGAGCTCCTCCTCAAACGCTGCTTCGCGGTTGTCGTCGTCTTCATCAGCATCGGAATCTTCATCATCGGAATTCTCTTCCCCAACTTATATATCGAGGTGCAGTCAGCAGCAACATAATTGAAAAGACGAATTACTCACCTCCGAGCGCCCCCGCAAAGAGCTCACGAAATGTCGCGTTGAGTCGGTCTCGAAGGGCGTCCGTAATCTCCAGGCCATGACTCTGACTATACGGAGAGAACTTGAATGAGCACAGAGGTGGAGGGAAGGAAATTGGTGTACAGATGTATGTCCTGGGAGTCCTCTTCTTTGACCAACATCAGAGCTTGGGCTCCTGGAGGGAGATTTGGGGCGTTCAACGCGAATAGATGCAGTAAAAGTGCTGGTCTCATTTGGTGATTCGAGAGAACGAAGTGTTTCGTGGAGTCGGTACCAGGAGCTGTGAGCTAAATCAGAGCGGATAAGTAGGTTAATGTCTTATGAACGTTGGAGTAGAACAGATAGATTAACGTCGGGCTAATGCTTGCTTGAGAGATCGGAAAACAGTGACGGACTACACGTGTGATCATAGACTCGATGCCATTCGGCGTTCGCTGGTGTGATGATGTACCGGGCCCTCCGCCGTATCGGTTTGATCGACTGTCATCAAACCTCACAGGCGGGCCCCGGGGCACTGGTCTCGAGTCTAGTGTGATCATCCCTTCTAGCACGGGGCCTTGTGTCCTCCTTCACTCTACTCTTGGCATCCCGAACGCTGCGCTAGTCATTTCTCCCGTCTCAAATATGCCGTCTCGTCAAGACAGACGACATAATTTCTCGGAATACAGAATACCGCAATGCAATTATGCTACCTCGGAATCTGGACCGCGATGGCGACGAGGCAAGTCCGCCCGAGCCCGCTTCTCCTTTCCTCCTTTGCCTCCCTCTTTGTTGCATTTAGAACACTCCCCTCCCCCTCTTGTTCATCTACTCTTCTTCCCGCCCCCGCTTTTCCTGGAACCGCTGCTCTTTTCCCCTCCCTTCCCCTTCCCCCTCCGTTCTCTCCGTGTCCTCTTCTCCTCTTGCTTTTCCTCCTTCTCTCCGTGCTCTGATTCCGCTCGCAAGGCCCTAGTCAAACGTCGAGGTCGTTGCCGACGGCAGCGACACCACCGTGGGCGCTAATTCCGTCTCTTTGAAGTACATGCCATCCCGGACGACAGTGACGTACCTTTCTCTTTTGTCTGCTTTTTTTCTATTTGTGACTTGTGCGAGGTGTCCAGTTTCTTCCGCAGCGGGGCTGTGCGTGGTCGTTTGGGGACGACGACGCCTGCGGATACAGCAGAGGACGGGGAGCCGTTTGTCCCTGTGAGAGTGCTTCTGCGCAGGCTTGCGTGGACGCAGTGGACCAATCGGAGGCACTCGCGCCGGCCGACTTAATCGATTTTAGCCAGGTTTCTCTTGAAAACTGCACCTTTGGGTGGGACGACAAGAGCGAGGTCCTCCATGACATCTCGCTGGATCTGGTGCCGGGTGAGTTCCGTATGGCCGTCGGACCTGTCGCTAGCGTATGGATGTTTCTGACGCTTTTTCTCAGATGCGTGTTACTCAAGTCCCTCCTAGGGAAAATCGAGTCTACTCATGTCGCTGGTGGGAGAGACGAGGCTCGCAAAGGGAGTTTTCAATGTCAAGGCGCGCAACGAACGTACTTTCAAATCAGACACACGTCGTGTATTTTCAGTCTTTAATTGATCGCCGCTCGTGAAGATTGCGCTCGCGAGTCAAACAGCGTTCATGTACCCGGGCACTTTGCCTGCCAGTTCAGCCCCTCTCAATTTCTTCGTCCCTTTCGAGAGGTTGACGTTTCGCACAAGATATTCTCCTCTACAGCCCATTCGATCAAGTATTCTATGAGAAGGTGATACAGGCGTGCGGGCTGCGGCAAGATCTCGACGCACTGCCCGAGCCGCATCACGCATCGCGCGCGCCGCAAATGGCTCGCGCTTTGCGGGGCGCATCTGCGCGTCCATCTCTACGCGCAGACGCCCATACCTGCCGCGGATGACGGTGACGACGGAGAGGCGGACGCCGACCTCTTCCGCGCGCCCGACGTCGACGCAGCAGCAGCAGCGACATACGGCGCGCACGAACGTGCAGCCCGAGACGATGCTCCCCCAGGACGACCGCGATCCAGCTGCTCCGTCATCGGCGTGGTCTCGTCTCGGCTTGGTGCCCCTGTACGCCCCAAGCCGTGTCGTCCACGCGCTTAATAGTCCACTGGTGTGCTACGCGCGGCGCGAGTCAGCCGCGCAGGACGGCGAGGGTGTGCGGAGTGGTATCGGAGGGCGGAGTGTACTTTCCTGTGCGAGAAAAGAGAGAGAGGGTCAGCAAGAGTGTTACCAAAGTAAAAGCACACACGGTTGTCAATCTTGAGGACCAAGCGCCGGTCGAAGGGATTCCTGAAAGGCAGGCGGGCGGTAAGGAGTGCGTAGAGGAGGACGCCGAGGAATCAGATGCCCTGGGCCAGGCTGATGACGACGGCAGCTGGGCGGAGGAGCTCTGGCGCCGCGTACGGCAGGGAGCCTGGCTATTCATGCAGGTCATCCTAAGCCTTGACGAGGCCGGCTATGCCGAATTCGGGGGTGCGACAGACGCCGGCGTTGTCGAGTAGGGGGGTCGTGGAGCTTCCGCACGACCTGACGGAAGCCGCAAACGCGGGCGAATGACCTTCTCGACAAGGTGGCCTCTACGCTCGCCAAGGGGATCAATGGGTAGGAGGGGAGGCGCAAGGGAAAGGAGGGGAGGCGCAAGGGAAAGGAGGGGAGGCGCCAGGGAGAGGAGAGGAGGGGCAGGGGAGGGAGGGGCAAGGGAGGGGAGGGGCAAGGGAGAAGAGGGGAGGGGCAAGGTAGAAGAGGGGAGGGGCAAGGGAGAGAGGAGAGGAGGGGCAAGGGAGGGGATCCGGGCTCCGCTCGACGCGCTGTTCGTCGACGCAGCCGCGAAGGGGCTGAATCTGGATCTGCCACTAAAGATAATGGGGCAAGTCCTCCAGCAGTCCGCCTACTCAATTACCCCGCCCAGCGTCCCGATTACCACTCCTCCTCCGCACCCGACTATGCTGGACCTCACTCCCTCCACAAATGCTCCTCCTCCCACCGCGCCCCCCACCTCCTTCACGTTCGAGAGCTACGTCAGGGCATCCACCCCTCCCGTCCTTCGCCCGCTCGCAGTCCCGTGCGACATGCGCGTCGGATCCACAGGCATTCTCACGCACATGAAGAGCAGTCCTGTTCCGTTCTTCATGCCCGTGAGTATTCGCACGGAGCACGCCCAACAATCGTCCGCGCCCAAATCGGAACGGAAAGCACAGGCAGCGCGGGCGACGTTATGCTTTGAGTCTCCGCCACATCTATCAGCGGCGGGGAGTTGCGGATCGAAACCGTCGCTGGCGCGAGGGACGTTGTGGCTGGCGCGCCGGGGAAGGGATCTGGGGACGCACGAAGCCGACTCTCATTAATACGGTAGATCTAAAACGAGAGGAGAATGACAATACCTGCATCGAGGCAGGATCGGGCTCCAGTCGATGCCGTAGACCTTGAAGCGGTGCGCGCAGAGGCTTGTTGTGGCAAGGGAGTCGTGCTGTAAGAATGAGACAGTTAGCCGACTGAGCTTGACTTAACTCTTAGACAGGGCGGGGAGGGAGGATAAAGGATAAAGGGATGGGGAAAGAGGAAGAGTGAGCCACTCACCCTCCGATGGGTATCTTCATCTGCTCGCGTAGGGTCGAATTTCCGCCAGAACACCACGTCTGGCCCTCTCGCAACGTAACGTATCCTCCACCGAATGAGCCCGCGTAGGATATGTGGATGATGGTTGGCCGCCTTCCGTCAAAAGTGCCGATAGAGATATAACAAAGGCTATCCTGAAGCTACACTCAGTATTGCAAGCAAGCGAAAGCGAAAGCCACACACCGTTCAGCCAGTACTGCACCCCACCTAGCGCTCTTAACCCCGCCCTGAGACCCTTACCTAACGGTAAAGGGAATCACAAACCTCGCGCTGCAAGCCCAAAACAATGAGGAGTCGATCTGCGACCTCAGAAGCTACCGTTCCCGTTGACTGGCTGTTATCTTGTGATGTAGGCGCGGTTCCGCGTCGCTCTCCCGCCTACTGCCAGAATTTCGAGCCACACACGGCTGCACCGCGGCATTGAGTGCACGGACAAGGAACAGCAGACTGAGATCCAACGTATGCGACGCGGAGTGTTCGTGGTTAGAGTATGAGACCGTGAATGGCGATTCCGACGACCAGCCTGGAGAAGCAGAAACCCGACAATGGACGAAATAACGTGTGAGAGGAAGGTCTTGTAGGAAGATGGTAATGCAGCGCTCCGAAGCCTCACTCTAGCCACTGCTGCTGCTCGGGAATCTGGTGGGGCCTCCGACTTGGAGTCGAGGAGGTCGTCGAGCCGTCAACATCATCACCGGCGCCGAGAGCTCCCCCGCGGGCGCGAGCCGCGCAGGGGACGCAAAGTCCACACCCCCGCCCTGAACCCGTCCCTCATCCCGTCCGCGGAGAACGCGAGCGCGCTGACAGCCGCGCGGCCCGCCGCTCACGCGTGCACCTCCGAGTCCTTGATCTTCCCGTCGCCACCCAGGCCGAGATCGACGACGCGGACGAATGCGCGTGCTGTGCTGCTGCCGACGAGGCCGAAAGTGGACTCGACAGGGACACAAAGGGAAGAGCGGTGGTACCAGTGCCGTGGGCGCGCTGCGCGAGAGGAAGTGCCCGAGGGTGCGGCCCCACTTCTCTGCGATGCGCGTCGTGGTGGCAAGGGGATCGATGGACGACGCGGGACCGGGGGTGGCTGAGACACGGGCGGTAGCGAGAGGAGCTGGCTGTGAAGAGCGAAAACGGGCGCGGTGCTGTCTGTAAGTCTACTTTCGAATCGATGGGAGCTGGAATGAGGGAAAAACGTCTGCAACGAGCATGGACAAAACACTTACCACGACGAGAAATCCCCCGTCGGCATCGCCTGCCGTTCTGCGCGGTCTTCATCGTCAAGCCGTCGTAATCGTAATCGTAGCCCGCACGGCCGATGACGCAGCAGCAGTGCCAAGCGTCGGCGCCCACTGCGCGACGACACGGCCGCTACTAAGGGGGTACCGCGCAGTCCTGGGCGCTGGTGAGTAGCGCGAAAAGACGAAAAAGAAAAGGAGGGCTTGCAAGATACCCATGGGCCATCCTGACAGTCTTCGCGGTGCCGCGGCTGCGGAAAGGAGGAAGTACGCCCGCTTGTATCATGGGGCCCCGTAGTTTCTCGGCGTTGTCGTCTAACGGCACACCATCCGTAGCGGTGACGACGGGTACTGCACGCCCGCGGCGTAGGCGGCTGAGGAATAGGGCGTCGTAGGCGGCGACAGCGGTAGTCGTAACGGCGGCGCGTGTAGAGAGCGCGCGAGGATGGGCGTGGCTGTGTAACTTCTCGACTCTTCTTCACGCACGCAACTTCACAAAGTGTACATCCAGTCGTCATCCCTGTAGCTTGCTGCCAGACCATCTAACACGATCACCATCGTTATGCCTGTGACCTCGTCGGCGAACGACCCTCGACGCCGCACTATTCCGCGCTCTCGTCCGCCGGCGCCTCCAAACCACGCCGTTCCAGAACCTCAAACCACAAGTCATTCAGTACTCCACCCCTCAACGCGCTTACTTACTCAATGTATTAGATGGGGCGGATGACCACGATAAACATGACGCGTACCACTCCCTTATGTCAAGCCTGGTTAGACCGTCTGACCGAATGGTCATCGTTACAAGCACTGGACGGAGAGAGATCCACATGTCATGCTCTGTATCGTTGTTGCATGCTCATGCGCTGACATCCCTGTAGAACAGAACCGACCTCGGCACTTCATGGGCAATTGACTGCAGAACAGATTGCTGAAATTCGAAAGGCCATTGCTTCGGGTAACCTTACTATCATCTTTTCTGACGTCGATGGTCCTGAATGAACAATCACAACAGATGATGTAGACGACGAACACACCCACGATGGCGAGGACGACGTGGACGTCGACGTCGACTCGCAGGAGGATATTGATCCTGGTTCTGTAGATTTTTTCGAAGAGTGCTCGAAGATTTTTGGAGAAGGTACGCCACTCGCTTGGAATTTGAATACAGGTAACTAAGCATCCGTCACAGATGAGGCCACTGAAATGCGAGATGAAATCTTGTGCGTAGAACAATCAACCTACCGTCGTCCGTATTTATCCTTGTATTTAGCCTATCAGAGAACATGTAACTTTACGGCCGCTCACATGCTCTGCACCATCCTTATTAATGTCAATTTTAATCCAATAGATGCAAAGAAACTGAACCTTCTGCCAAAGATGAAATATCCGAGCAAATGGAGAAAATGACGCTCGACGCTCCTGGTGGCTCAGAACTCGTTTCTACCCCCACATTGCAACTGTGCATGCTGCGGTTCAATATCCGAGCAAAACTCCTTATTTGCACTCACTGTTCCTCGGGAGTTCCGCTAAGCGCAGTCCCTACTCATCTTGGGTCTTGTAAGCATGACGGGACTCGGGTCATGACCCCGGCGCAAGCCAAGACGGCCGAAGTTACCGAACATATTATCGACGAGCTTACCCAATATCCCAAAGCTGGGGTACGCAATGCGGAAGATATTCTGAACCTACCTAACAAGCCCACCTCCGACGACTATGCTGAATGGCACAGAACTATGGCCCGTAGCATGCAACCCCGGGAGGGTCAACAGCTTCCCGAAGCATTAGAGGGAATTCCAGTAAAGTGGAAGTGCACAGTTGTCCCTTCTTGCGGACGAAAGACGTTTGACGTGCCGGATGGATGCCCTATCCATCCCATTGCTGACTTTCCGGGGCGCCCGCCCGCTGCAGTTCAGGCCATGGGTCGTGGGAACTTGCAAAAATGGATTCAAGTATCCCCGCAGTCTCACAGCTCGCCTTCGAGCGCTTCGGAACCGGACGAAATATTCGTGGAACATTTCACAGAGCTCTTGTTTGCAAAGCATCGCGATTCGCTCGCGAAGGACTTCATGTCCGACAACTTCCACCCCATTTTTCGCGACACCGGTGTTCAAAACTTCTTGGAGTCCTTTGACCCGAGCCATAT
Organism: Panellus pusillus; assembly: GCA_013387415.1. Classification (NCBI taxonomy): domain Eukaryota; kingdom Fungi; phylum Basidiomycota; class Agaricomycetes; order Agaricales; family Mycenaceae; genus Panellus; species Panellus pusillus. Next base: position 95,243 of record QVIE01003104.1, on the reverse strand, counting down.
CGCGGATGCACGCACGCCGAAGGGATGGCCGTTAACGAAGGAGCTTTGTGATGCACTCGAAGAAGTACACCAGCAAAGTTTCATGGAAAGTGTCCAAGCGGTGCATAGTGCACCCGAGGCTCTACGATTCCTGATCTTGGAGGGCTGCCGGTGCGTAAAACATTCTTAGCTGTTAGCGCCAATAGTTGTCAATCACTGCACTAATAGTCTGCCTGGCGCCGCTCCGCGATTTTTCCGCGTTCCGCGAAAGGACTCGACCCTTCGCTTCTACGCGAGAAGAGAGCGGATGCTTCTCTTGGCCGTCCTCAAGGCAAGCCGTGTCCGCAACGGCGTCCCCAAACCAAATCCTCTTACCCTGTCGGAAGAGTTGAACTCGGCAGTGCAGAAACTGCGCTTGGCCTTAACAAAGACTGAACAATCTGCGCGACTGCAACTTGAAACAGTGCTCGACTTGCTCTATTTTCCCCTCGTCACAGTATCAAATGTCGACCGGCCCTTCGCGAGCCCGGTCATGGCTTTTTTGGCAGCGCATTGCATTGATCGAAAAGGGCGCTTCGTGTCTGTCAAAAATCTTTCAAGCCTTTTGCTTGCCCCGGCACAATTTGCCATCCGAGCACGTGGACTTAAGAGGCTCGTCACGCATTGGGATTCAAGCCCGCTCGAGTCTGCCCCCAAGTAAGTGTAGTTGATGATTGTTTCAGTACAACTCTAATTCTATGAGTCTCAGAGACCCAGCCACCTTTTGCCAGGCGCAGCTCGCAGAGAACCGCCTGGCGCCATATTCTGGAGTTCGGTCCTTGATGCACGCGTGGTCTCGTGCATCAAAAAATCTTGCCCGCTCATCGAACATGGTGTGGATCGATGATGAAACGTTACAGGTGGTAGACGATGCAATTTCTGTACCTCGCCTCCCTCGGATGATGAGAGAGACCATACATGATCTAGAGCTCTACATCAAAAAGTCTGTTTTGCGTGGCATCCCCCTCACGTCATTCTGCCCCTCAATCGACCTGGAGGGGCTCGCTTCCGGTGGAAATGAAGAGAGTTGGGAGTCAAAACGGTTTCGCGTGGAACTGGAGAAGCAGGGGGAACTCGGACTCACCTCCACCGCTGGTTCGGAGAACAGCTCGAATGCACGGGAGAGAAGATCCTGGAGGATGTCAATACACCGTGCCCTCCTTCGCATGTCTGCGGCAATGCACACTACTGGCGGTCTGCCGCCGCGAACCACAGATGCGGACGCTTTCCGCCTGCAGGATCTGATGTACATCGCGGACGGCAACACCATCGGTATCCGCTCTACGGTTGGGAAAATGAAGGACCGCGAAAACGCTGCCATTCACTCGGTAATCCACGTGTTTCCGCCGGTGCTTGCGAAGCTTCTCTTTATACTGATTCGAGTCGTCCGACCCGTCGAGCTCGAACTTCTCTTGAGAGATACTGATTCAGACCAAACCGCGATGACCGAGCTGTATAGGACATATGTATTCGTGTCCATGGGGTCGCTAATCTCGAACAGTGGTCGAAGTGCGGCGTTGAAATCTTGGACGAAATCGTGCTTCGGAATCGGATTGAGCGCGGGCCAGTATCGGCAGTTGGCAACGGCCTTGCAGCGCCATTGTCTTCCCAGGCTTTCTCGTGACCCACGGACCCCGACCGACAACTTTACCGATTCGGTCGACCATAGACTTCAACGAACCGTTGGATCGCACCGGGAGGCCAATTTGGAACTGCTATTCATTCAATTGGCGAAAGACTGGCATAACTTCTTTGGACTTTCGGTTGTCGCGGAGATGGATTAACTTGGAACTCCTATTTGTCAATTTCTTCCGACACAATTACATCCAGTGGCTTTCTGTAGTCTCACAGTCGACCCCTTTACATGGCTACTCGGAATTTTCACGAAGTCGATTGAGTGAAGATTCTCGGCAAATGCCAAACCCCGAATCTAACAGAACGACTAGTTCGAGTCTAGTTTTCTCCTGCTACCTACCTACCTCCCTAGTTTGAAAGCGGCCGTCAATCTATTGTGGTTAGCGTTTGAATTTCAGGATTCTCTGTCGGAGGGCGCACAAAGTTTGACCTTTCGTAAATTGGAGTCTGGATCAAGCCTGAAGGTGATGCGTCACGTCAATTCAACAAGCTTCAAGCTTCAAGCTTCAAGCTTCAAGAGTCTTCTTTCCACCAACTTCAGCTCAAGTTGCAGATGCGGATCTCAATATTCGTCTCAGCATCTGGTACGAACATTCGACGCCGGCGCTTGGGTATTGCATGGACGTACGCGGCTCTGAACACCGTTCTTCCAGAGTCAAGTTTGTTCATTGAAGCTTGAAGTCCTATCGTGCCACTGATTGAAGGCATGCGGCTATGTACAGTCTTTCTTGCAGACTGTTTCTGATGTGCGAGTAGTTTGCCACTTCAGGGCTCTAATCTGCGGACCCTTGCTCGCAACACGCAAGATACCGATAATGCTCTGCCCGCCGTATTTTGTGTGTGCAATGAATGCATTTTCTCCATTGTCGCTAACGTGGTTTTCCAGTCTTCCATATTTGTTGATATGCCCTCACGTCCAGGAGAGCGCTGGCGACTTCATAGAGCTACATGGTGTGTGGTACGTGCCTTTCGCCGCCGCTTCGCGCCATTCTCAGTGCACCTTTGACTCGCCGACACGGCGGCGCTGACCTTTCTTCCTCGGAACACCTTTTCCCCGTGGACATGGCCAGCAGGGACGAGTACGAATACAAGTGGCGACATGGCGTGGCGCGTCGTGGCGGCGCAGGATGATACACCTTTGCAAAACTGGACTTCGGCCACTAATCGCGGGCATTCGCCCATTGCCACAAGATGCACCTGCAGCACCACCGGCCCGCATTTAGCTTCGCCCTCCTTGCTTCGCGACCGCTGCGTCGACACCCCTTTCCCACGGGCGGCGTTGAGCATCGGCGTCCCTACGTGTGCTCCCACAGTCTATGTGCCTCGGGTTTTTGCTCTCGTCTGATCGACGGCAGCTGCGATGAAGGCGATAAGACGAGCGCAGGACACTGTTGGTCGATATTCGATCGTCCAGACACGAGCACCAGCGGCGTTGAAAATCGATACCATGCCTGCGTGGGTGGTAGGTCTTCGCCACCCCCTCCAGCCCTGGCCGGGTCCGTGACCGTCGTCTGGTAGTAGGGCACTGCGTTCGTAGCTTCGGTCTCGCACCCCGTCGTCCCCCGTACGGCTTGCAACTTTGCCCTTGTCCTCTGAGAATGCCACGTCACAACGTATCTCACGGCGCCCGTGCATCGAGGGACAAGTGCGAGGATGCACACATAGGATCAAGATTTCGTAACAGGTCGCCTTCCTCTGGTATGTCACCGTATGTACCTCATTCTCACCCCACGATTGTTGAATGAATCGGAGCGCTGAGTAGGCTACGTACGGATATATTCACCTGTGCGGAGCCCGCGTTTGCACACGACGCGGTACCTTGCTCGCCACCTGCGCTCTAAACTGCTCGTCGACCCTCGCCGTGGTTGATTCTCCCTGCTGGATCAGATCGACGCCGCACTCGGGTTGCGGTACTGGCCAGCTCCATGCGCGTCGTCCGCTGCCCAGACGCTTCGCCCGCGGCTCCCCTCTCTCACTCCCGTTGTCTGTATTGCCGCTCCGGTTCCTCACCCCGACCTTGTTCGCAGCTGCCAGTGCCACGTCATCACGGACCTCGATGTGTGTATGTGTGGGATTCCAATTCGCTGGACAGGCGTTCGCCTCTTCCCTGGTACGTACCTCATTTTCACCTTGGGATCATGGACTGAGTTAAGCGCTGCGTAGGCTACGTGCAGATACAGTCACCATCCACCTACGCGGCGTTCAACGCAATAACCCTCTTGCCGCCTGGACTCTAGCCCATCTCGTTGACCTCGATTCTTACTTGTTCTCCGCCACGGCCTATCAACACTCCTGCATCTCCACCTCAACTCCAATTGGCCTGCGAGCGAGGTGCCCCCGCGTTCCGGCGTTGCCGAACCGGCCTACAACAAGCAGTCCGTTCGCTGGCGGGCGGCAAGGGGTACGTGTTTCCCGTCCCTCTTCTACGAGTCTTCTCACCAATCGGCGCCCACAGGGCTGACATCGATCGACCTGCCATTGGCCTGGGAACAACCGAAGCTCAGCGTAACTGCACTACACGAAGAACAGGGTGCACGGCTGGAGACCGTTCGGGTGTGGAAGGGCTGGCTTGAACTGGTATTGTACAGAGTGCCCCCTGTCATTTTGTACATATCCAACCACTTGTACCCACCTTTTTGGATCGGAACGAGCAACGTGCGCTGTATCGTGAGCTGTATCTGGGGTGGATGCAATTGAGCATCGGATGGCTGCCTGCCGAAAGCATCACGAGAAGGCAGATGCACTGGTACACAGGTCAAAATCGAGATATGCGCTGCGGTCAAATCAAAGTTACAAGTACTTAGTTCTTGTACTACTACTACTTACACGCGTGATCATCACGTCCGCACGTGCATTCCATTGTTCAGAAAGTTGTTTGTGTATATGTGCCTGTCACACTCTTGCTTTTCACCATGGCCGACCTCGCCCCTGCTGTCCCCAACATTCCCGAAATGTCGACGGCCTTCATAGACATCGGAAACCGAATGATCACCCTTGGTACTGAAACGGCCCTTTTCACAAACATTGAACCGATGAATGTCGCCGAACGGCTAAGGCAGCTCACCGCCTCCATCCAGCAACTCACAGCGACCGTCACTGCCAACCACACGGCGGCGCAGGCGGACCACACGCAGCTGATGGCGACCGTAGTCGCAAACCACGCGGCGGCGCAGGCAAACCACGCGGCGGCGCAGGCAAACCACGCGGCGGCGCAGGCAGACCACACGCAGCTGACGGCGACCGTAGTCGCGAACCATGCGGCGGCGCAGGCAGACCACATGCAGCTGACGGCGACCGTAGTCGCGAACCATGCGGCGGCGCAGACAGACCACACGCAGCTGACGGCGACCGTAGCCGCGAACCACGCCGGAGTAATGCAGGAGCTGGGCAGCTCCGTGCTAGGTAGGTGTTCTCGAATCCATTTGCGCAGTGTCTGATTTGCTCTAGCCTTGCCCTTCAACCTATGCGGCTGGCGAATTCGGCAGCTAGTCCCAACAGCTTGCTTATAGGTCCCGACATGAGACATCTAACCGATCCCACCCCGCCACCCGTGAGGCCCTACTGTGTTTCACAGGGGAGTCATATCGGGTGGCGCTCTCTGTCTATCATAGCTGATTTAATTGCTTAGTTGCCCAATGCACGGCGTCTGCCAATGTGTTTACTACGGCTGGTCATACCTGGAAAACTTGCCAAATAGTAATCTACATTGTGCCTTCAATGATCCCACCTCACATCTTGTCAGATCCCACTGTCCACGACCGCAGGTGCCAACTCGCCCACTTCCTCGGAGTGGCTCCGAGTCCCTGAAAGCAGATGGATGTGACATGCGTCCCAGATCGAAATTTACTGTACTGTTCTTGTCCTTTTCTGAGTTTGATTGCTTGTCGTGTCGAATGAACTCTAGTCTCTTCAAACAGACGCTGGAAGTTGTGCACTGCGGTAGGTCTTGGAGCAGTGCCGTATGAGGACGAAGTGTGGTGCCAGTCTATCGTCTACTATGTTCGGACCACTGCTTTCGACTGACGCGAGCCCGGCTGCCCGACTGTGAATGTCGCAACGCAGCCTGGGAGCGTACTTGAGATACGCTTGAGGTCTACTTAGTAGCGACGACTCAATTACTCACGAGGGTTGGAGCGAGGGTTGTGGCCATATCTAGGGGAGCGGGAGAACTGCAGCCATCATGGCCGCCGCCCATGAGTAGGCGCAGGCGAAAGACGCCCGAGCGTGCGAAGTGAGCCCATCTGTCCATCCACGAGATCCGTTGCTCTTCTAGTCTCTCGGTGACAGACGCTTCAACAGAGGTCGCTCGTACCTCGCTTATTGCTCTTCTGGGTCTTCTTTTTTCATTGGTTCGTGCAGCAAAACGACTGAGATGAGGAGGGACATGAGAACGAGCTGAGACGACCATGAGGCTTGAAAGCAGATACATAGACGCAAACATAGCAGAGCGGTGACACAACTGTTCTACGCGCGTATAGGAACAATAATAAGAGATAGTAAAAGATTCGTGTATGTCCTTCAATACACAGAGCCGCGAGCGCGCGGGAGGGTGAGTGAGCGGGGGCAGCGTCGTCGCTGGTAGTGCCCGTTTCTTCTGAGCGCGAGCGCGGCAACACGCCCCTGCTAAGTACTTAGTCGAAGCACTGAAGCAGACGAAGCCTTCAAGCGCTTCAAGCTTCAAGCTTCAAGCTGCGATCTGACCCGAATTTCCGAGCGGGACGCTGACGGTGGGGTCGAGACAGCTTGAGATGTGAGCCGAGGATCTGCCGCTCCTCGTACCGACGGACGTGCCCCTTGGCGCGACGTAGATAGCAATAAGTACTAGCAGAGCTGCGGTGACACGGTTGTTCGCGCGTATAAGAATGATAATAGGAGATAAGAGATTCGTTTATGTCCTTGAATACATAGATGAAGCGTCCATGTTCAGGGGAGGAGTGAGAGCGCAGGTGGAAGAAACGAAAGACGGTCAAAGCGGTGCTGAGGTATCCCAATTAGGCAATAGCTCCTCCGCACCTCCTCGCTTGCAGCTTAACACGATGGGTTAGTCTGCGCTATTCTCCTCTTCTCAGATACTAATTTTGCTACATTCCAGGTATCCCCAAGGCTCGGAATCTTGTTCTTGACTTTTGAGCTTCAATGAATGACGTGCCACAGTTCTTTCGTTATGTTTCGTGCGTCGACAAGAGGTGCTAAGCAATAAGCTGACTCTGAGCAGTGAGCGGCGAGCACAAGATCATGGAGTACATCCGCCGCGTGCGCGCGCAGCCGGGGTACAACCACTGCCTATACGGCCTCGACGCCGACCTGATAACGCTCGGCCTGCTCAGCCACGTCGACTGCGAGTTCAGCGCCATCGCGCCCCTTCCCGTACTCCTCGAGCGCATCATCGACGACTTCGTCTTCCTCGCCGTCTTCGTCGGCAACGAATTCCTCCCGCACCTCCCCGACCTGCACATCCACGAGAACGGCCTGAAGAGGCTTCGAGGTATACAAGACGGTGCTGCCTTCGCTCGGCGGGTGGGTCAACGAGGGCGGGCGGATCGATCCGGGGAGGCTGTCGTGGGTGAGATGAGCGCGTGGGAGGAGGAGGTCTTCGAGCGGGAGTATGCCGATCTGACCTAGTACAAGGGAAAGCAGAGGGCGCACGTGTGGGAGATGGAGATGACGCGAAAGCGGTCAAAGCTCGGTGCGTCCTTCGTTTCCCCCCTCTTTTCTTTCATTCTTTCTACTTGCACCACGCTAACCAACTACAGTCCTCACCCACCCGCAAGTATTCGACAAGGTTAAATCCTTCCTCTCTCAAAATACGCGAGCGAAAGCGAAAACGAGAAACGCAGCGAAGTTGGCGCTGCACAACGACGTCCTCCCCGCGCGAGATCGCGCGTTCATCGCTGCCCTCGCTGCGGAGCTTCATCTGCGGATCCGGTGGGACGATCGACCCATCATTATGCGCCGCGCATATCGGGTGAGTTGAGCGGGCTCGCATTTCGTCGTTTTTACTCGCTCGAGGTCGCCGACGCTGACTCGACTGGTTTTTGCAGATCTGCACGGTGTAGACGAGATGGTGTTTGAATTCACGCTGGGGAAGCCGTTTAGGCCCTTCGAGCGGCTCATGGGTGTGTTGCCTGTCGCCAGCAAGGATTACATCCCCGTGGCGTATTAGGTAAGCGCAGAAGGCTGGCTCCCAGATAACGTCCCTCACGACTGCTTTCTCTTTCTAGGACTTGATGTACAGCGCGAGCCCGCCGATCATCGACTTTTATCCGATCGAGTTTGAGCAGGATCTCAATGGGAAGAAGCAAGATTGGGAGGCGATCGTGAAGATTCCGTTCATTGACGAGAAGTGGTTGCTGGTAGCTATGCAACGTGAGGCAACCATCCAACGTCCTTCCGCTCACGGCGCGTCGTTCCCCCGGGTCCCTCTGCGCCCCCGACACAGCCTCGCTCACATCAACCTCATCAACGCGCGCCACCCAACGCGGCTCTCCGAGGCGCGCAGACCCGACCGCCACCGGGCCCGGCGGCTGGGGAGTCGGACGCGGGGCGGAGCATTTTGGCGGCTTGGGGCCGTCGTAGATGCCGGTCGACCTCGGTGTCAGCGAGATCGGTCTCATTGCGTGGGCAGCGGAGGTACTGTCTGTCCTGCCCGGGCTGACTTCTCCTCTGTGATATATGCTTAACGATTTTCTTTCTCTATCTCTGCTGCTGTCCCTCATTTCTATATTCCCGTTATATATTCCCCATGTGTCCTCCTCCATTCGTCCCCTGGCTATACTTAAACTGTCGTGCTTATCTATGTATTGAATGGCCCGGTATTATATGTGCTTAATATTCCATTGACTGCCACTGCAAGTCTGCGAATTGGTCGAATGAGTAAACGCGGTTTATATGGCTGAGTGTATCCTCCTTACCTCTCTTCCATTGTCATGATGCAGCAGTGTAGAGTACTTTGTGCGATGGAGCGGCGGCCAGCTTCAAGTTTGCAGTGATTACCAAATCCGCCGTGACAGTGCTTGCCGCAATCAACAACGGGCGGAGGTCAGCCTCGACGCTCCATGCCAAGCAACGCACTTTCTTTCTTTCTTCGAGAAGATCGAACAGCTCGTCGACAGGCTCCCGGAGGGTTACCAGCACACCCGCAACGAGGTGATCGGTGTGTAGTCTATAGCAAGTGCTTGGAAACTAGATACCGACGCTTGGCATAGGCATTATCATCACCAATCGTGCAATTTGTGTCCTAACGATGGAGTACATGTACTTAGGCATGAGTAGGCCGTCACGATGACCCCGAGGAGAAGCGTCAGGATGCAATCCGTGCGGAGATCAACGCCAGTCATCGCTTCGGCAGCTTTGCTGCGGAGCGGTCCCAGAACTTTGTGAAAAGGCAAGTCGGTTTGACGGAGCGTTATTCCTGCGACTTACCTCACGTTAAAGGCACATCGATGGACAGGATTGCTTCTACGCTGTTTCGGAGCTGCTTGATAATGCTAAGGTTCAGGTACGTGAACGTTACTACTTATACTGCTTCAATACAAACTCAACAGCACCCTCAGGACTGGTGGCTTACGCCTGAGCTGTACCTCTGTCGTCCCCCCGCGTATAACTGGCAATGGCGTCTCGACAGGCTGCTAAAGCGCAAAGCCGAGCGGGGCGTCAAGATCCACGTTGTCGTGTACAAGGAAGTCACTTAGACGATGACCATGAGCTCTAAGCACACCAAGAACTGGCTCGAGGCCCTCCACTCCAACATCACCTGCGTGCCTCACCCAGACCACATCGGCACCAAGGGTAAGTCGTGCGCATCTAATCACTTGTTCTCGACCTGATCTTTCTACAGACCAAGTGGAGTTCTGGTCGCAGCATGAGAAGGTCGTCGTTTTCGACTGCCACTATGCTTGTATCGGTGGCCTCGACCTCTGCTTTAAGCGCTGGGACACCCACACCCACCCGCTCGCCGACGTACACCCAACCGATTTTTTTCACTGACGCTCTTCTCGGGGCAAGACTACCACACCGCGCGGAATATGGACTTCCAGAACGTCTTCAAATACGCCTCCAACGCCCTGTCCCTCCTGGAGAGCGCGCGGATGTCATGGCACGACGGGCTCACGTGCCCGTCGTGCTCGACATCGTGCAGCACTTTGTCGAGCGCTGGAACGAGATCAAGAAGAAGTACCCTGACGCCAAGTACCTCGTCCTCGCGCTCCCGCACAACGTCGAGGCTGCGCCGAACGAGGCGGTCGTGCGCCATTCGCAGCGCGGGGCGTGGCGCGCCACGGGGCATCACTACCGGCAGCGCTGGCTGGGGGGGGCCAATGACGACGGCGAGCCGCACTTTGCGAAACGCCAGAATTCGCGCATGCGCGTACAGGCCGTCCGCAGCGTGAGCGACTGGTCGCGTGGGGTCCTCACACCACCAGCTCATCCGCGAGGCGGAGCGTCTCATTTACATTGAGAATCAGTTCTTGTGAGTATACTTCGTTATTTTATCGAGGAATGCAGGCGGTCTGATAGCCAATGTAGCATCTCAGTGACGTACGACAAGGACCCGGTGAAGAACCAGATCGCCGCCGCCCTCGTCAAGCGCATCATCCGCGCTGGGCAGCAATGCCACAAGTTCCCGATCATCCTCGTCATCCCCGAGGTCTCCGGCTTCTCGGGGGACATCAAGGCCGAGAGCTCGCTCAAGATCATCATGGCTGCTATGTATCGCACCATCAACCACGACGGGCATAGTATCTCTGAGGAGGTCCGCAAGGCGGGATACGAGCCGTGAGTTTCCTCGTCTGTCTTTTTCCTTCTGGCCTTCATAACATGACCAGGTCGGATTACATCCGCTTCTTCCATCCTTGCGCGTACGATCGTATCAACGCGCCGCTAGGTTAGCCTTTTCTTCACCTGAGTGGCACTCAGCGACATACATCGAACAGATGAGCAAGTCGGTGGCGTCAAGTACTCGGAAGCGCAAGTCGCACTGGCACGGCAATGGATCAGCCCTCCCGGAGCGACGCGCAGAAGGAAGTGAGGCTGGCGCTTCCGGTGGAAACTGGTGCGGGCATCGTTGTCACCGACAAGAGCGCACCCCAGACCGAGCCGGTGCCGATCCCGCCCTCGGAGGAAGCCGCGAAGGAGACCATCGAACGCTTTGACAACGCAGCGCGCAGCGCGCGCGGGGACGAGGTGCATGATCGGACGAGCTTGCTGGACGAGAAGTGGCTGGGTACTGAACGCGTGGAGCTTGATTCGTGCGTTCCTCTTCATTTGTCATTCTGGTTTTTGCTGACTCGCCGGTACCCAGATATATCTCGGAGCTGGTGTATATCCGTACGAAGCTCATGATCATTCACGATCGCCGGGTCATTGTGAGTATCACTCTTGTCTTTGTTTCTTTCCCCCTGCTGACCCAGGTGCTAGATGAGCACAGCTAATCAGAGCTAATTTCGTGGACCGAAGCCAGAAGGTGTCCTTTCTCGCACGTGGAAGCAATCATTGACATCTTCCAGGGTGACGGTGATTCTGAGATTACGCTTGTGGTCGAAGATCAGGACTTCATCGACTCGACGATGGACGGCAAGCCGTATCAGGCCGCCCGCTTTGCTGCGACACTCTGCCGCAAGATCTTCCGCGGTACGTGGTTCTTCTCTTCTTTTCCTTCGGGTCAACTCATTTTCTTCCTCTACAGAGCCCCTCGGCCTCGTCCCGCCCCAATACGCCGACAAGCGCCACGAGAACCCAGACTCGTTTGTGCGGCCGGCGCCGACACCCAATGACGACGAGACGGGCGAAGAGGAGGACGCGCTTGTCGCGGACCTGCTTTCGGATGAGACCCTTAAAGCATGTGATGTACGTATCCTCCGCTTCCACATTCTGGTTCTAGGTCGTTGATGAAAGTAGAACCACGTGCCCAAGGTGAAGACGGGGCATGTCGTCCTCGGCATCCCGTTAGACCGCGTGAAGAATTGGCTTTCGGAGGTTAAGGGTGCGCTCGTCGAGGCTCCGATCGTAAGCTATACATGCCTAGCCCGCCCGCATCGCGTTCCTGATCGCTGATGGCTCTCGCACCAGGACTTCCTCATCGACGAGACTGATTTCGTCAAGGGTCACGTCGAGTGGGACGGCCTCGACCCGATCCTTCCCATCCACATTTGAGCCTTCATGCCCATGTATATGCCTCAGACAAGGATTATTGAATGATGTCTATGTACTGTATTTGCTGCTAAACTTTGTTATGGACTCCTCTTCTCGAGTACGCTCTCTTGTACGTGTTAGCGGTCTTCTTCTGTGCTATCAGTTACACCATCGTAGCTGCCTCAAAAACAATCGGCGCCGTCGCCGCTGGTGAGCCCTAAGCTTGTTCCATCATTCTTTCTTCTGTATGTTCCAACCCATGATAGGTCAAGTTGATCTCAGTACGCCGTGTACTCGGAGTCACCGCTTCAGCGGCTGCATTTTGCGAAACACATCTCGAATGGCCGTTCTGGCAATCCGGTATGCTCTGTCCATTAGGTCTAAAGCATCTTCTGATAAGAGGCGGACGGATAGAGCGGAATCCGTACGATATATCTCAGCCGTGCGATGCTAAAGGCATGGAAGATCTCTGCTACCCCGTCACCCGGTACATTATGTTTACCCTCTTGACCGCTTGGCTGTCCATGCTAACATTAGGACGCACTCAGAAACATCTCCGCATACCTCTCGCGCCCATCCGTTCGAAAAATGCTCGGTGTCGACCCTGCCATCCGCGCCAACTTCTCCTCCTGCGACCCCGTTGTCGGCGCCGCCTTCAACGCGCATATGGACGGATTCCGCCTCACAGAGGACTACCTCGGCGCGCTCCTCGAGCGCGGTACCCGCGTGCTCATCTACGTCGGGACGTACGATTGGATCTGTAATTGGGTAGGGAATGAACGATGGACGCTTGCGCTCGAGTGGAGTGGACAGGAGGCGTTTGTGAGCCAGGCATTGAAGCCGTGGGCAATTGGTGGAGACTTTACGGGGGGAGAGCGGGGTTGGTGCGCAGCGCGAAAGGGTTGACGTTCTTGACCGTTGATGCGGCGGGCCACATGGTCAGATATTTGGCTATGGTGCTCGTGTGCAGCTTTGACTCATGTGCACATATATCAGGTTCCGTACAACAGACCGAAGGAAACTTTGGATCTTATGAGCGCTGGATATCGGGGGAGGGCTTTTGAGTTCTTCATGTCCAGATAAAACTGCGGGCATCCGACCCTTGACTATTAGTATTTCGGCAGTCACGAATGATTCCCTCGCAAAAGAGGCCAGGACGAACACCTTCGAAGACTTCTGATCACGCACTCCAATCCTCATCTTCAAAGTTGCCCGATCGAGTCCGCTTTGCAACAGCGAAGGGGGGCTATAGTTCTCACAAGGGGGCAGACTTTGACAAGAAAGAATCAACATCATTGAATACAAAACTGCGAATTATAGCAAGTGGGAAGGGCCGATTGAGCAGCAATGTATGTCATCATACTTTCTGTAACAGAGTCAGATATATCTGTGGGCATGACATTCAAAAAAGACAAACAGGACGTGGGCGACTCGATGGTCAAGCCAACACCTTGCGGAGTGGCATACCTGGCCTTGAAGGTTTCGAGTTCCCCAAGAGCCGCTGCGAGGTCCGCCGCAAGTTGAGCGTTATGCACCGCAAGTTGAGCGTTATGCACCGCAAGTTGAGTGTTATGCAAATTTGCTGCTTCGAGGTCCGCCGCGACTTTAGCCTTGTGCAAATCCTCTTGAATCAACTCCCCAACTGCACGTTGTAGCTTGCCATGCTTCTCTTTTGCCACCGTGTTAGCCAAAGCCGCAATCTGCTCCGTTGATGTTAGATCTTGACAGTTGCCCTGCAGAATTCTATCGAGGTCCTGCTCCAATGCAAACATAAACTCCGGCTTCCCTTTCATCTGCCGTCTAACCTTGTCCAAGAATACCTCCCGTTTCTTCTTCTCATTGAATGCAAACACTAGTTTGCCGGAGTCTGGATTGACAAAGGCCACATTGGCAATTTTGCCGGCATTCCCATGTGCAGGACCCTCAGAGATATTTTCAGAGGGTATGGCTGCCAAATGGCAAGCAGCTACAGTGAAGTTGGTGGCCCACCACATGCACATGTGATGAAAGAGACTGTAGTCTTTAGCAATGCCACTAAGTGCCATCGCAATGGCAGCGCAGTGGATGATGTTCAGGCTTGCTGGCGGGACAGCAATGGACCGAACAATGGCATAATCTCGGGGTTCCAGGTCGTCGCTGATTCTGATGTAATCAGAATTCCCGGTCTCCTTCCCCAACACGATATGTGTTTTGTTGCTGTAGTCGTCCCTGAGCAGTGGGTAGCTTGAGATAGGAGCACAAAATACAGTAAATCCGAACGCACAGGAGAGTTCCGTCCTGTATGTTGATGGCTTTGAAGCGCTCAAGACGCACAAAGCGTGTGTCGTCGTTGGCCCGAACATGGACAACAACACATTCGTGTGCAGCCAGCTGCCCGGGGCCCCGGTAATGTACGATTCGGGTCACTTCGCACCCCTCAAGATCTTCCAGCCGCGTTTTGAGGATACCCTGCGTTGTGAAGAGCTTCCCCTCCCATGATTCGAGGTATTCGTGTATCTCATACTTCTCGAAGACCCCGGCGATTTCGACCTTGCGGGACAGTTGCAGCGGTTTGGGTGCAGGCATAATTTTGTCGGGGTCAAAGAGGTAGTGGAAGAGGGAGGTGAGACCAGGTAAACGCATTGCACACGGAAAGAGGATTGTGCCGGGAACGTGTCGGAAACGTGGGATTTGTGTGGTCTTGCTTGACTGCCGAGCTCAGCGCTGGCTATGCCATGGCTCTACAGAGCCTTGTGTTGGATCTCAGCGGCGCAGGGCTACTTATCGTTTCGCTTTGTCGTCAAAGTCTTCTTTATCAAAGAATTCGGATGCACACAAATGCTGTTCAGGGATTCCGTTGCAAACTTTGGAACTTGTCACTAGGTTTCTGCGGAACAGTTGTTGACACAAGACCGATCTTGCTCTCGGATTTGCTCTCTCTGAATTTGAAGGTCGTGGGCAATGTATACGACATCAATGACAACAACACTATTCCGCGAGTGTGCCTGATGGCGGGTTGACCATCTTTTAATTCTAATTTTACTCTAAACGCGCTCGAACCACACCTCCGCCGCGTCCTTTCCCTCCCCATCTAACGGCCTTACCTCCCCAGACTTGCCCCAAAAGTTCCCCGTGAACGCCCAGCCGGATGCAGAACGCTCCCCCGACCCACCGTGGTCCCACTCCGCCACGTAGCGATCGTCGAAACCCACGAGCACCTCGCCCGCCTCGTCCGCGCGAAATCCCTCCTTCCTGCGCGACTCCGCGTTCGACCAGAGCACGGAAACATTGAACGTATCGTCGCTGAAATGCGCGAAGCGTAGGTGCGTGGAGAAGAAGCGCTTGAAGGGCGCAATGAGGGTCGGGATGCTCGCGTCGGAGGCGCCCAGGATGCGGCGCACAACGGGGTCAGCGAGCAACTCTGCGCAGGGGGAGGTGGCGGTGGATGCAGACTGAACGTAGCATGGCGAGATGGCGCCGTATGCGCCATGGGCGTACGTGCCCTACATAGCTGTAAATAGGAGGGATGGCGGAGCGGGGGTGCGGGGCGCGGCGTGACGGCCTGATTTTCGCGGATGGTTTTGGCGAGCTCGTTCGCATACCTGCCGACGATTGTTCATTCCACGAAGAGACGGCGATGATATCGTACATACCGCTGCGCCCAGTCGATGGGCTCCAGACCAAAAACATGGTCCACGATCCTCCACTTGACCGACTCCATGATGTGGTTGCCGTTTTCGTCGTTTGACAGCACGATCACGCCTAGATTGTCGGACGGGAACCGCGCCACCTACGTCTTGAAGCCCGGATTGCTTCCCCGTGCTCGATAATCTCTATCCCGCGGTAGGAATAGCGATCCTGGCCACATCCATACACTGCGACACTCTGAACGCTTGTAGGTTGTAATAGAAGCGAGGAAAAAAACACGTACGAGCTCTGGATATTTTGGCTTACCGTTGGCGACGCTCACGCCGGTCGCGACGTGCTCCACGATGTCTACGGGAATAACGGTCTCGTTCGTCGTAGGGTGGCGCCCCTTGTTCAGGAGCATAGCGACCCATGTAAACTATGGTACGTCAGCATGAATTTCTACGAAGAGGGTCGAAGGCTTACTAGGTCCCGAGCGGAGGTCAGGACTCCTCCCGCGCCAGCCCAGATTCCTTCTCCGGGACGCTGAAAGTACGGAACGGTCGCGGTCTTCGTCCCGTTGATGCCAAAGAGATAGTCCTGCATGCTCTACTGGAAGCCGTGCGCGAGGTTGCCGCTTGCCTCCGCCTCTGCGACGGAGTACGTCGACGAGGACATGCCGAGCGGGTCGAAGATGTGCTCCGAGATGTAAGACTCGAATGTCTGGTTCAGGAGCGTCGGAGGGAGATACGACAGGGTTTCGTACATGAGATTATTGTACTGAGGGCGTGTTAAATCGACATCTGAGTGGGGAACGGCTTGCTTTACCTGATATTGTTCCCGAAGCGCTGCAGATGGCCGCAGGAATCGCATCGTGGATATCTATATCTTCATTAGACGCAGTCTGATAAACAATTCGTACAATATACGTACCATCTCCTTGACTCCACCTGCTCTCGCAGCTCCCGACATATCGTGCCGCGGAAGCCCCGTCCTGTGCGACAGCATATCCTGGATCATCACCCCATCCTGCATCTCCTCGTCCATGAGGCGCCATTCCGGCAACACGTCCTTGATCTTCGTATCCCAGCGCAGCGACTTCCCCCGAGCTTCCGCAAGGGACGCGTTCTTGATGAGTAGGCCCACTCAAGGCGCTCACGGATAGCCAGGGTCACGCGCAGCGGCGTCCGCGTCTTGCGGGCGATTAAGACGCAGCTAGGCTGCTGAAGATGAAGAATGCGTACCGGCAGCGCAGATCACGGCTCCGAATAGCGTAGGACGTTACTCTTGAAAGCGCACGCCGGCGGCTTTGGCCACTGATGCCGAGTACGCGAGGAGTCGGATGGGGGCGCCAGCGTCGCGAGCCGGTTCATGTCCATCACTAGCACACCGAAAACCTTGTGGAGGCCGGGGCCGCGTCGCTGTTCGGGCCTACTCGCTGGAACGCGGCGAGCGAGGCGGGCCTGGGTAATGCCCGCGGGTTAGCGCAGCTGAGGGGCTGCTTGCGCGCCACATTCGTCCTTGTTGTGTCCTGAGTCTTGTGCGGAAATATGTCAAGTTGCTGTGGCCCCGGAACGACAGCTCATTCCCTGTAGAACTGCGACTGCGGCCACAGCGGAGAAGATGAGGGAGGTGACGTCGTAACGTGACTTGGGCCGCTGGTTTCTTGAGTTACTACTACTCAGTTAGCGTGCATGGCGCTCGCGCTCATGTACACTCACATAACCCCCGGCACGAATGCGATGTACGAAAAGAAAGATTTGGTGGCAAAAATGGGTAGTTAATGGGTACTCATCGTACTATACACACCACGAGGAGAAAGGCCCTAAAATCAAGTATAAAGATATTCTACCGCTCTCCCACAGGGCCAGAGTACCTGCCGCAGGAAGGCATGAGTTTGCGCCAGTATACCAATCGCCGAGACTAGATCGGACGTGGTAGAACGCTGGGGACGCGCGAGAATGTAGAGAGCTCCGCCTGCGCAAGCCAGCTGCGTAATAAGGTCAGTGCGAGGGGCTCAAACGGAAAACGAGGACTCACTCTTGCTTGACAGGCTGCACCGCGGCGGAGCCCTTCTCCCCCACTTCCTTCATTCGGATCTCCGCCCATCCTCCACGTCTCCGTGAATTCCAAGTCGCTACCACCGCCTCCCTCCCTCCCAACTGCGTCTCCCCTTCACCGCTGCTGCCGCCTACCCGGCGCTCCGCCGCACCCCGCGCGGGGAAGATCCCCCGAAACGCTCATGCTCGTCCCCGTGATGCGGTTAGCCGGGGGCGACATGCTGATCGGCAGGCCCGCGACGTGAGGCGCGTCGAGCGACGCGCCGCACGCCCAGCACGCCGTCCGCGGGGTTGAAGACGAGGATATCTCTGACGCCCGCGGGACGCGGGGGATCAGCTGGCTCACGGGCGAGCACAGCGTGTGCGCCGGGCCGTTTGCCGCGCGCGGCGCAAATGCTATTGCGAGCGGCGGGGGCTTGTTCGGCTGGTGCTGGTGCTGTTGGTGGGCGGCGCGGGCGCTCGACAAGCGCAGCCTCATGACGGGATGCACCTCCATCACCTCCATCGACCGGTGCTCCTCCCCTCCACCGCGGGCCACGCAAAACGCAAAGTCCACACCCCCGCCTCGAGTCGATCCCTTCGCACAGCAAACAGCCGCGTCCCGTCCGCGGAGAATACGTGCACGCCGACAGCCGCGCGGCCCGCCGCCCACGCGATCTTCCCGTCGCCGCCGACGCCGAGATCGACGACTCGGACAAACGCGCCTGCTGAGGAGCCATCTTGGCGCTCCGCGCCGAGGTGCTGCGCTGAGAACGCACTCGACACGGATACGGGCACGGAGGGGAAGGCGGCGGTACCAGTACCCGTGGGCACGCTGCGCGAGAGGAAGTACCCGAGGGCACGGCCCCACTTGCGCGTCGCGGTGGCGAGGGGCCCCGTCTGTTTGTTCGGAGCCATAGGGTAGCGCATGGACTAAGCCCTCTTTCGAAGAATGTGAGATTAGGACGGGTGGCGGCGGTGGGAGCACGGAAGCTGTACAAAACGGTGAGATTAGGTCTAGATAGTAGAATCACGAAGGCGGGGGAGAATGCGTCGTCTGCAACGAGCGTAGACAAAACACTTACCACGACGAGAAATCCCCCCGCAGCTTGGAACGCACAGAGCATCGGCATCGCCTGCGGTTCTGCGCGGTCTTCATCGTCAAGGCGCCGCCTGTCGTAATCGTAGCCCGCACGGCATGGTGGCGCAGATGACGTGGCAGCAATGCCGGGCGTCGGAGCCCATCGCGCGACGACACGGCCGCTGCCAAGGGAGTAAACGCATAGCCCCCGTGCAGTCCTGCGCGTTGGTGAGTAGCGCAAAAAGACGAAAAGGAAAAGGAGGGCTTACAAGATGCCGATCTCGAGCGTTTTCGCGGTGCCGCAGCCACGGAGAGGAGGAAGTACGCTCTCGGCGTTGTCGTCTAGCGGCACACCATCCGTGGCGGCGACGATGGGGCCGCTTAGGTTGAGTACCTCGCGAACGCCGTCCAACGCGCTAGTGTCCCGAACTTGAGCGCCCGCGGCGTATTACATAAGGTTATGTCAGGAGGCGGCGCGATCGCGTCCATGGGCTGAGGATTGAATGAGAGAGCAGCCCGAGAGATCAAGAGGACTGCTTACCTGGCTTCGTATTCCACCTCATCCTAGTAGCAGACAGAGCTCCGAGGGCATCGTAGGCGGTGACAGCGGTAGTCATAGCGGCGCGTGCAGGCGTGCGCGAGGGCGGAGAGCACGCGAGGGCCTGTATGAGGTCGTTCGAGCAGCCTGAGTGTCATGTTTTCTACGTGCGACTCGGATCCTCCGCACGTGCCGGATGACCCTCGAGTGATCCGCTGATGACCGGCGCGTGACCCGAGGGCCATGCCGAAACCACTGCTTTCGGCAGCAGTTTCGGCGGAGCCGAAACCTGGAGTCTCAGCAGCATCGAAACTGCCGCCGAAACTATTGTATTAGGCGGCAGTTTATGTAACGCTTATTGTCGTACTTGATGTAGGATAATTCTATTCAGAAACCCCGGTTGCAGGCAGAAACCCCCCTCTTATTTGGAAATCCCTTCAGAAATATATTTTGAGATGGGTTTCTCCGGCTAGACACCGGCCGAGAGGGTGATGCCAAACAAAGTCACTCGAGTCACACAATAATATCAATTCTGGTACTGGTACTGATACTGGGTGGTACGACGGTGCTCTTCAAGTGATGATAAGTGGATTGGGGTAATACAGACAGACAAACGGCAGAATAGCACATAATGAAATGGATGGATGGATACAAGTACACGAGCACCGAAGGAAGGAACGGCATGCATGCAAGCATTTATTTAGTGGGTGGCAAACGACGGCGACGCGGGGGCAGAGGCGGGAAACGCAGGAAGGGCGAACGCGAACGAGACGACCAGCACGAGTCACGGCTGCCGCTGCTGCCCGCCCGTCCCCGCCCCCTCAAAAGAAAACATGATCCCCCGACTCCGCAACATCTCCTGCCCATCATCGCGCGCTCCCTCCACACCGTCACCTCCCGCTCCAAGCTCGCCACGCTCTCTCCAGCTCCTGTTGGTGCAGAAGCTCCCGCTTCCGGCTTTTCCGCGCCGCGAGCGTGTTCTGCCGGCGCTTATACTCGATCGTCTCCGCCTCGCTCGCGACAGCGTCCCCAGCTCCACCGCAGCGTCCGTGTGGTCAGCGTCAGAGCCGAACGCGGCCGAGTGCGCCCGCTTCTTGGCGAAGACGGCGGGGACGGCTTTGTGCGAGGTCGCGGACGGCGTGAGGTACGTCCGCCGCTGCGTCGGCGCGTCGAGCGGGATGAGGCTCTCGGGCGTGATGTTCTTGCGCGTGCCCGTCGCGCCTGCTGTGCTCCGCCGGAGGGACACCAACGAGTGTGAAGACGCCGGCGCCGGCGCAGGGGGGATGACAGGCCCCGTCTTGGTGGTGGAGGCAGCAGGCTCAACGACGACGTGTCGTCAACACGGTGAGCACCCATGATATTCACTGGGCAGGTCACAGCTGTTATGGAGTTTCAGGGTGAAATTGGGAAGGGCTTATAAACCAGAAGGTCTAGGGTGATTCAAAGTACAGACGCACCACGATGCCTGCAACGCTGCACGCAGCGATCTGATTGATCAACGAATCCGTGAACACCAGTGTCCCGACGACTTCCCCCCCGGGTCATGTCGTTGCGGCCGAAGGATGTGTGCCACGCGGTGCGCAGCGCGTCCGAACTCAAAGTGGGTGATTTCAGTTATTGTGTGATCATGCCCAGAGGCGAACGCGGTTGCTGCACCAGTCTTCGAAGTGTCGAGTGTTGTAGGTGATGATTTCACTTATGTTGAGGTGGCCATCGAGGGGAGGGAGAGAAGGCGACATCCCAAACATTGTGGGACCCAGGGGCAGGAGAAAGAGCAAGATGGGTGGCCAGGGTGGATGTAGAGAAACGAAGGTGTCACTGGTGTGACAATCGACGCTGGAACCAAACATGACCGGCTCCGGCGACCGGCGATCTTGAGAATCCGGGTTTCTACATAGATCAACTATTTTTAAGGGGGGTTTCTGCCTGCAGCCGGGGTTTCTGGATAGAATTATCCCTTGATGTAGTGCGAGACGAGGCGAGACTAGGTACCCAAAAATATGGTGGCCGTGTGAGCAGCCGTGCGTCCAGGACTCCGGCCCACCGCGAGATGGCATCGGACTTAAATTTTGGACCGGGCGAGACGCCGGACGGTATACTTACGTCCCATCTAGTAAAAATGAGATCAGACAAAGATCAGATCACTAAAGCTACAGTACTCAAGGCAATTCATCAACTTCTTCAGAATACGGTAGGGTAAAGTGAGTTCCTTTTTCCTCTATGTGCGTCCATCTGCCTCTCTGTGACGCACGGCTATTCGCACGATTAACTTCTTCAGAATCCGCTAGGGCAGCAAAGTGGGTTCCTTTCACACCGCAAATGGTGAAATGTACCCTCGACTAAAACTAGTATTTAATTCATTATGCGTCCTTGTGCGGTCCTATCTTGACAGGCATTGTTCTTGGAGCACAATCTACCGCAGATTCTGGCAAGTGCGTCCGTCCCAGTGTTGAGTCGCCTCGATGAGGCTCGCTAGTCATAATGGAGCGTTATATCCCACAGGGATGTGACCCTGAAAATCCATCGAAGTTGATTAGCCCGATTGCGACTCGGTCTGAGCACTGGCGGACAAACAATTGGTCTTTATTAGGCTAGTTCCGAACAACTCTGTCATGTCGCGCCAGCAATTTCCTCCTCCCGGGCCCTCCCCATTCCATGGCTGATTTCATGTTATAGTACGCGTCGAGCAGCCTTCTTCTCTCGCCTGCTCATGGTTAACAGTCAGTCCGGCAGTTATTTGCCTCGGAGCGCGTACTATTCTTCCCCACCACCACAGTTACGCCATCGCCCCCATCATGAAGTTTCCGCCCCGCCGAAACAGGAGACCAATAGCAAGCATCCAAAATTCACCCGGAGCAGGACGGGTGCGTTAGTTGTCGCCTGAGGAAAATCAAGGTGGGTTCCCTCGAAGCTCGCCAGAATGCGTCCACCAACAGCCACCAACCCTTTGTCTAGTGCGACGAAGTCAAGCCTGACTGTATGCGGTGTCAGCACAGCAAGCTAGATGTGCGTCCCTGGCCGAGATACTTTTGTCTCACCCGTCTAATGTGGTGTGTTGACGTTATCAAGTGCATCTGGCAGCCTTCACGGAAGAGAGCCGCGTCTGTCGAGGAGTCGGACCGCGCCCCTTCCACCGCGCCATCCAACGCTTCACCCGGGATGTCCGAGTCGTCCTCGCCTTCGTCTAAACGCGGCCATTCACCTCCGCTCAGAACTCCCAACGAGCTGCATTTGCCTCCTCTTCTTGCGACCCCGCGCTCGTGAGTCACGTTTATCTGTTCCATCTGCCCCTCTAATTTTCTTGCAGGGATTCCAATTCCTACCTCCCTCGTTTGCAACACCCGTCCAAAATAGACCCACCACGCCGTGATAACTCTGGTTTAAAGCCTCCTCGCCGCGACTACGTTGAACAAGTTGAACCTTCTCGCCGTGAATCCGAATACGTTGGCCCAGACCATTCTCCACGCAAATAGTTGGTGTTATTTCCACTTGACGACGTCATTTTGTAAATTGATTGACTCGGAATAGCTTTGGTTGCTACTCTCCACCGGAACCCTCCCCACAATTTACCGCTCTCAGGCCCGACATGTCAGCATACCCACAATCACGCTACGACGCATACACACATGATGGGCGCCACGTACACCACCAATCCCGCCACACGCTGGCGGCGTCGAGTGTGGGCAGCACGATGGGTCACCCATCAATGCAGCAGCCTTCGAGCTCCCTGTCAATTGTCTCTCCGGAACCTTATGTGAGTTTCATGGCTAGAACAAGTCGCAACATTCGGGGCTGATTCATGTGTGCAACAGTATCACCATCACCCCGAGAGAACATTGGTGTGGCATCCCAGTTGGCAGTGTGACGTTTGAGTGACCACACCTACATGTTTCCAGTGGTCAATGTAAAACCAGCCGAAACTTTGCGTGGTTTGATGTAGATCTATGAGAATTTGAGGTTTTTTCTCGGCTACCATTTCCTGTGTTTTTCTCTCTCTCCAGCATGCAAAAACAAAACAGACTCGGAGTCTCTGGGCGCGCCGTCTCTGCCAAATCCACATCCCCACCAAAGCCGAAGCCCATGTCCGCGGGATGTTTCAGCAGGACTGCAGCCGCGATACGGGCCCGGTGAGCGCGGCGGATGGAATGCAGCTCACTCTTCGCCTACCACTTCCCCATCCTCACACCGCTCGCCAGTCCTACCCCTCTCCAAGACCTTCCATTACGACGATTCATTCCGTCTCACTAACCTACCACCTCATCCACCCTGCCGCCGCGGCACGCATCACATCAGGAAAAAGGTTTTGGTTCAGTAGCTGCCACTTGAAGTTACCTGGGCTACCAGAGCTATCAGAGTTACCAGGCACTGAGTGGGCCACCCGGTAGCACATGGGAGCACTGAGTGGGCCACCTAGTAGCACATGGTAGTGCTGGTAGCTCATACCTCATTGCCAGGTAGCACCAGTAGATTTAAGCTACATTCTCGGTAGCATCTAGTAGACCACCCCTCTTGACCTGGTAGAATCAGTAGAACATGTTGAATTATTTAATAGCATCAAGTAGTTCTGCGGCAGAGTAGCTTGTTCATCTGAAGAGATTCTGAAATATTATATAACAGGTGAGTTGAAAATTACTAGAGTCAAGTCCCAGTGCCAGGGAGGGGTAGAATACATTCATGATCCTTTCTCCCTGTCAATTTTTGCCATGGGATTCCTGAAGGCGATCGAGAAGGGTGGTTCCTGATAAGCAGGATTACATAGAAATTGATGGAATGTACAGTCATGTCTTGCACCAAGTCAGACCTCCAAAAAGGAGTACAGTATACTTATTTACCCAATACACCTTTTTCTTCATTGACAGTGTGAATGTACTATTTAATAGTCACATAAGTGCATCGACAATTGTGCGAGTCTCCATCAAGGAAGTGCATACCACTATATAGGGCACGCAGTTGAGTTATAATAATGCTTGAATAGTGTAGTTGGATATTGCATGTCAATAAAATTCGATGTTTTATCAGGAGGTCCTGAGTTCGAGCCCGAGTGTGAACATTCATTAAATTAACCAATTTGAGTAAAAGCAATTGTAAGTAACGACTTCGAACTTCACTTGAGTGTAATATAAGATAGAATGGAAACAATCATCAACGTCTGTGGGTTCAGATGTAAGATATCCTTTTGATTTATTCAATTCTCAGTTGAATGTTCCGGAGCACTGGTAGCTCCCGTAGCTCTGGTAGCCATGAGCTACCAGGGGCTACCAAGCCTTGGCAGGGAGCTACCAAGAGCTTAATAGGGGGTACTTGTCTACCAGACTACCCGGCCTACGGGGAACTACTAAAGCTACATATCCAAGTTCTTTTTTTGCTGATGCAAATACTACGCGATGGAACGTCGTACGGCTCGTACAAAATCGCTCTTGCACAAGCCGGTACACTTTTGCCGTGTAATCCTCTTGGTAATCCTACCTACCTACCTACCCGCTTTCACACGCCCCACAACCCAGGCGTGATCACGTTCGCCACAAACGCCGACACGTCCGCCGTCGTGAGCAGCATGATCGCGCCAGGTGCGTCTTCGTCCTCATCCTCACCGCGCCTGCACATCCTCCTCGAGACAGACGCGCCGTACATGGTGCCCATGCCACTGTACGACCTTCCCGCGTTCGCGATTCCCAAGACGAAGGGCAAGCAGCTGCCGCTGTGTCATTTGGGGATGGTCTCGTGGACCACGGGGTTCATCATCGGATGCAGCGCGGTTGATGGGCGTTGCGAGGGAGAATTCTGGGGCAATGTATGGGTCGTAGGCGCGGAAGATGTGGCGCTGTTGCCCCGTCAACTGCAACAAGAGCGGTGGGCCGGATGGGCGTTGCGAGGGAGAATTCTGGGGCAATGTATGGGTCGTAGGCGCGGAAGATGTGGCGCTGTTGCCCCGTCAACTGCAACAAGAGCGGTGGGCCGGTCAGACCCGGAGGCGGCGCGACCGCACTCGCATATGCGGTGGGATGCACGTCCTGCTTACACTCTCACCCTTTCGGCGTCTCACAGTGTTCATGTTTTTGTGTTCATGTTTTTGCTAGTTATTGAAATACTCGTGACCCCGATTACAGCGAATTGAAGTAGAAATCAAGTACAAAATCAGCTACGCAGCGGTCAACGTCTCAAGTCAATCCCTAAGATTCCCTATTCCTATGCCAGTGTAAAGAGTCAACAAAGATCCTAACCTCTTTTTTGAATGCCGAACGTTGGCCCTCGGTCGAGGGAATAGACTCAATAGAGTGTATCAGCCCGGCAAATGTAAAAACTCACTTTCTAAGGCACTTTCTACAAAATCTCGCACATCTGTTCGTAGAAAGTGCCGTAGAAAGTAACTTTTTACATCTGCCAGTGCTGATAAGTAAGTACACTCTACTGTACTATGGGTGTCCTCTTTGGACAAAAATAAATGTGTTTTGTTGTTGTGATTTTTTGTTTTTGTCGGCCATTGATTTCCGATTTTGACCGTGATCACGATGAATCATGATGATCACAGTCCGAAAAAACCTCTGTGTCAGTGTCTGAATTGCTGTAAACCAAATTTGAGACCCCCTGCTCACAGTGAGAATACACAGGCATCAAAACAAAATTATGTTTCCCAAAACAAGATCACATCTCCATCAAACAAAAAGTGTGATGCAAACACGAGCAACTTTCGATTTGACATTGATGGCGTTGTGATTTGATTGCCGTCTAAACCATCAGAGGCCGGCATCTCGGCCCTGATGCAATATTCACACATTCTCAGAGTCCCTGTTGTATTACAGCAAGCTGTGCACTACTAGAAAATTCCCGGGAAAGCCTTCAGTGCGTAGAAGGACTCTGACTTGTCTCTAACCTCCCATTTACAGAAGGCATTCCATGGCAGGCTTGATGGGACCCAGCCGGCCTGATGGATTGATGATCAAAAGCAAAAACAAACATTGAAATGCAAAAACAAGATTTGCAACCATCAATTTTTGATCATGTTTTTGTTTTCTGTGATTTTGTTTTCGTCAAGTCAATTTTTGATTTTGACCATGATCACAGTGATCACCGGCCGAAAACAAGATTTCGAGTTACCAGGCAAGATTTGTTGTGAGCAAAACAAAACTGAGATTTTTGTCCAGGAAGGACATCTATACACTGGGTCACAGAGGCAATTTTTGCCCAGCCGTAAGATGCCGAGATTAGCCGAGTGCAGCTGACGGATCAAATTTCCATTTTAGGACGCGGCCATCAACGGCTACGAATGGGTACATTCGAATGAAAAGTCACACCTAAATGGAGCGTTCGATTTGAACGTAATACTACAGTACTTGTTCCTTAGGGCCATTGCTTCGCATGGCAATCCGAGTCTGTTGGAATTTCATGTATCTAGTTGTTGACTTAGTCTACTTATTGTTTGCTTTTAACAATCTCAGACAGTTGAACTCTGGATTGCATCAGGGAACTTAAGGGTCTCGAGCTCTGGATGTGAACTAATTATTTTTATTCTTTGTGTAATATATTCTGGATTTCTTAAGTAGTCGGAGTCCCTTCGGATCTTGGGGACGAGGAATGACATGCCCCTTGCCGAGTAAATCATTATGTATTGCGAGTTCAGATTCAAAGAAGTACAAAATTCCAGACACTGAGTTTCCTTTCAAATCAACTCCTGAGAGGCTGAATGCATTCATAGCATCCCAAAGAACATTTCTGCCTACTCGGAATTTCTTAGCTAGACATGCCCTTGCTGTGCCACCATTTGTGTTTGGTGAAGTCGGAGCCAAGGTTGAAGGAAGCCGAAAAATTCGTAGCGTTGTTTTTCATTTTCAAATCAACTTCTGAGAGCCTGGATGTATTGACAGCATCCCTATGAACATTTCTGCCTACTCGGAATTTCTTAGCTAGACATGCCCCTTGCTGTGCGACCATCTGTGTTTGGTGAAGTCGGAGCCAAGGAAGCCGAAAAATTCGTAGCATTGTTTTTTTCTTTTTCAAACCAACTTCTGAGAGCCTGGATGCATTCATAGCATCCCTAAGAACATTTCTGCCTACTCAGAATTTCTTAGCTAGACATGCCCTGCTGTGCGACCATTTGTGTTTGGTGAAGTCGAAGCCAAGGAAGCCGAAAATTTGTAGTTTTGTTTTTTCTTTTTCAAACCAACTTCTGAGAGCCTGAATGCATTCATAGCATCCCTAAGAACATTTCTGCCTACTCAGAATTTCTTAGCTAGACATGCCCCTTGCTGTGCGACCATTTGTGTTTGGTGAAGTCGGAGCCAAGGAAACCGAAAAATTCGTAGCATTGTTTTTTTCTTTTTCAAACCAACTTCTGAGAGCCTGGATGCATTCATAGCATCCCTAAGAACATTTCTGCCTACTCAGAATTTCTTAGCTAGACATGCCCCTTGCTGTGCGACCATTTGTGTTTAGCGACGTGGGAGCCAAGGAAGCCAAAAAATTCGTAGTGTTGTTTTTTACTTTTCAAACCAACTTCTGAGAGCCTGGATGTATTGATAGCATCCCTAAGAACATTTCTGCCTACTCAGAATTTCTTAGCTAGACATGCCCCTTGCTGTGCGACCATTTGTGTTTAGCGACGTGGGAGCCAAGGAAGCCAAAAATTCGTAGTGTTGTTTTTTACTTTTCAAACCAACTTCTGAGAGCCTGGATGTATTAATAGCATCCCTATGAACATTTCTGCCCACTCAGAATTTCTTAGCTAGACATGCCCTTGCTGTGAGACCATTTGTGTTTGGTGGAGTCAGAGCCAAGGAAGCCAAAAAATTCGTAGTGTCCTTTTTTCTTTTTCAAATCGACTTCTGAGAGCCTCGATGCATTCATAGCATCACTAGAAACAACTCTGTCTACTAAGAATTTCTTAGCTAGACATGCCCTTTGCAGTACGAATTTTTATCTCTACCTGATTCCTGAACACTGTTGTGACATTGTAAGATTGATCTATTACTATGTGGCTGCGCCATATCCTTCACATGATCAATGCTGTGCAGGACCCGGTCCTTCACAGCCACATCTGCGGTTATCGAGGTGCCGAACGGTTTCGACGTCTCGAAGCTCCAGCTCATGGAGGTGTTGTACTCCCCCGAAGTGGGCTACACCCTCATCTCCATCGGGCGTCTCGACGACGTTCGCAAACGGGGTGTGCACGATGCACGGCCCCGACGGCGCGAAAATCGGTGAGGTTCCCAAGAATGGAAGGCCTGTATTGCGTTGTGCGTGAGTCGGACTCCGCAAACGCCGCCGAGGAGAAGCTTACCATAATGGAGCTTCATCGTCGTATGGGGCATATCGCGCCCGACACCGCCCGGAAGCTCGTGGAGAAAGGCTTTGTCACGGGCGTGCGGCTGGACATGTCGTCCGGCGAGCCACAGTTCTGCGAGTCTTGCGTTTACGTGAAGGCTACGCGGAAACCCGTCGCGAAGGTTCACAAGGGTGAACGTGCGAAGGACTTTGGTGGGAAGATCCACTCGGACGTGTGGGGGCCTGCACCAACGAAGTCCTCGGCGGTCGGGAGTACTACGTGACGTACACCAACGACGCTAAGCACTACACGTTGATTTACTTCTTAAAGAAGAAAAGCCACACGTTCGGCATGTACAAGGAGTTCGAGGCGTGGGCGGAGACGCAGCTTGGTGCAAAATTCAAGGTCTTGCATTACGATCGCGGCGGCGAGTACCTAGACGACGACTTCGTCAAGTACCTCAAGTCCCGCGGAACGAAACAGCAACTTACCGTTCACGACACGCCCGAACATAATGGCGTCGTGGAGCGCCGTAACCGCATTATAGTCGAGCGGGTGCGCGCGCTGCTGCACGCTGATGAGTCTGCACGAAACATATAGAAGAAACTAATCACAATGATTCCGTTCAGAAAGTCGCTTGGAACAGTATAAAACTGTACTGATTGAACTCTCCACACGAGCTCGTAGCGAGTGATTCCCTCAGTAGATGCCGCCGAGTATAAGTCCCTAGTACAGGGCCTCGAAGAGGTTGTAGGGAAGGTTGTTATCTCAAAAGAGCGTTCAGAAGAGTTATGTTGCGAATAATACACTTGGAATGACCAAGTAATAGGATTCTAAAGCTTTTGTATTTGATTTAGAGCTTCTCAGCTGTATTCGACACAAATATACGATAGATAGACCGGAGCAAACGGCTCAACAGCAATTTATAAGACTGATAGTCTTGGGAATGCGACCCAAATCAAGCTTCCAACAGAAAACACGCTCGGAATGGTATAACAACGTCTAAATTCGACGCGACCGATACAACACGGATTTGTACGCTTTGTTCCCGAGTGCCGTTCGATAGGAATCCCTAAGATTCGTTTATTCCAAGCTCAATCTCACAATTTCCAACAGTAGCAAGTAAAAGTTTTGATATTCACTATTCAACTGATAGTAGAACGTCGAAACCCCCAAATACTCTTATCCGAATCGTAGCGTTTGAGTGCTACTAGCTCACGGAATGGCTCAGTTCTCTCCCCGAAGGATCGATCTTCACGCAAAGTATTCGCTGGTTATTTCGAGATAATCTACACTACTTATACATGTTCGGAATAATATTTAGCAACATAGGAGCAAGGATAATTCTATTCAGAAACCCCGGTTGCAGCAGAAACCCCCCTTAAAAATAGTTGATCTGTGTAGAAACCCGGATTGTCGAGGGCGCCGGTCGCCGGAGCCGATCATGTTTGGTCCCAGCGTCAATCATTGTCACGCCAGTGACACCTCCGTTTCTCTACATCCACCCTGGGCACCATCTTGGTCTTTCTCCTCCCCCATGGCTCCCGCAATGTCTGGGATCTCGTCTTCCCTCCCCCCCTCGACGGCACCGCATGAACTCTCCGTCGAGGAGATCCTGTGCTCAATCAAAGCGAAAGCCGAGGGGACGCCAACGCCGACGACGCGCTGGCAGACCTGCTGTTCGCACTGCTGCACACCGAGGCGCCGGGCCCGCACACGCGCGCGACGCTGCGCAGCACGATTTGCGTGCCGCCTGTCAACCGCGACGGCGCGGGGGGCGCATACGCGACATGTGCGGCAACGGTGCTGCTCGTGCGGCGCGACGGCGCGGTGCTGCTCGTGCGGTGCGACGGTGCGGTGTTGTTCGTCGAGTGCGACGGCGCGGTGCTGTTCGTCGAGTGCGACGGCGCGGTGTTGTTCGTCGAGCGCGACGTGTGGTGCGCTGGCGCTGGGTCGACTCCCGGGGCGCTGGAGCGCGCGTCACCGGCTGGGGATGGTGAGCGGCGGTTTCGGTTCACGGTTGGGTTTGCGGGGTGAGCCCGAGCCTGGGTGGGTGATCGTTTGATGCTGTACAAGCAAGCACGCAAGCAAGTAGTAGTTCGTACACCACACTATACACATTTTTAATATGTTTTCTATGCCGGTACCCGGTATAGTTAAAGGGGGGCTTGCGTAAATCCACATCATTAAGTAGTACAAAGTAGCTATCTAGTCATCGAATACCCAACTTCTGCCAATCCCGACACTGCCGAAGTGGGAACCGCCAATGCACCGCTCCCCTGTCCTACACTTGACCCCGACCCCAAACTGCTGCCGCCCGATGACGAACCAGAGCCAGACGCTGCCGCCGCCGACGCACTGCAAAACAGGAGTCAGGAGGACAGGGGCCTATGTGCATTGCTCTCAAAAAGCAGAGATGCATGTGGGGTGGGATATTGGTGGTTCAAGCGTGCCGAGTTACCGATGTGGAGTTGTGAGACGGCCTGTGCGACGATGACGGCGTTGCGGACGCGGGCGTGGTGCGAGATGACCCGTGTAACTCAACCTCTATGAGACTGACGCGGCGGCGGTGGGCGTGGTGCGAGACAACCCGCATAACTCAACCTCTACGTGACTGTGAGGTGGCGGCGAAATTGGCAGCCGCCGAATGCGGGAGCCAGTACGGGCAGGCAGCCCCCCATTTGTCCAAGACTGAACAGCTCCACAAGACCAAGAGCACATCAGAGAGCTGTGCAGGGACTCGGGAGTTGTGTGTGGTATCATATATCAGGGGACATTACTCAAGCAAGAAGTAGGGAGGAAGGCCGCAGTATATCAACGGCGCAGCCTGTAAGCAGTATTGGCCATAAGTAAAAGCCGGCGGCGGCAGCGGTGGTGCATGCGAAGGTGGGAAAAGTAGAGCAGAGGCAGGCAGTAAGGCTCCCTGCAGCAGCTAGAGGAAGCCAAGAGTCCAGCCTGCCAGGTGGGCTCAAAGCACAACCAATAGAGGCAGGGGATAGGTAAGTATCAGTGCGGGCGCAGGGGCCGGTGCGGCGTGCAGACCTTGAGTAGCGAGCAGAGAGAGCAAAGACAGGGTGCAGAGGCTGAGGCAGTAGTAACCGAGGCCAGATGCGCATAACGGCGACGCCGTCACGCAGGGCAGCGGAGGCGGGAGTCGGATGCTGCCATTGCTGGCGGAAGCTAGCGGCAGAGGCCGACAAGGGCCGACATCGGCAACATGTGTGTGATGCCAGGTCTGGGCCTCTGTCAGGAACCGGCCATCTTCCCATGGGGAACCATCAAAAGCCTGAGACTTTGATGGCTACATGGCGGCCTCTGCAAATAAGGGGGGGCAAGCCCCCCAATTATTCTTGTGTGACTCAAATGACTTTTTTTGGCGGCCGTGCATGTCGCGGCACCGGCGGCAGTCTCCAGGCGCCTTTGTTTGGCATCACCCTCTCGGCCGGGGGTCTAGCCGGAGAAACCCATCTCAAAATATCTTTTTGGACCAGGTTTCCAATTAAGAGGGGGTTTCTGCTGCAACCGGGGTTTCTGAATAGAATTATCCGGGCCATGCGCACAGTATCGGTTCCGTGCAAAAAAACAGCCGACCATGCGTGCGTGCGTCGGGCGACGTAAATCAGGCTCGCCGTGGGGTGGATTGTAGAATAGAATCTCAAGAAAGTGACCCAGGGTCTCGAAAGAGAAGTCGTCGGTCAGCAGTCGCTCCATAGCCTCAAATTTATACACAAGTGTATCGGCAGCACTCTGGCTTTGTCGTCGCAAACGGGGCTGGTGATGAGGGAACTCTGGGCTGCTGGTAACAGAAGAAGGGAAGATTGAAGAGGTCGGAGATGCGGAGAACGGCGCTGAGGTGTGTTCGGAGTAGCTCGGTCGGTAGGAGGGGTCACAGACAGGCAGCGGCGGAAGAGAAGGGACGTGAAGTGCTTGTGGCGTTCTTGTCCACTTTCGTACCGGTATCAGAGCGGTTCAAGGTTCGAATTCATTATATTAGCAAAAAGTCGCGTTCCTGTGAATGGATCGAGCCCAGAGCGTGGGCCGATGGAGAGGAAATGCCTGGAAGAAAGAGAGGTAGTGAAGCACGTGCAACTTCAAACTCCGAAGATTGGTAATAGCACCATAACATGATTGGACCCCACGCTTAAATCAAGACTACTGTACTATTTCGACCGTTTGTTCAGGTGACGGGTGATGGAGGCGAATAATTTTAGCCTGGTGACGGTGACATTGACTATTTTCGTCCCAATTAGGCTCAAAAACGTCAAAATTTTCGGCCCGGCTAGCGTCGGATTACCATATATGGTAATTGATGCGTGATTGCCGAGAAATGAAGACCTTATCCAGTGAACTTTCATGGTGACGGGTGACACCCCGTGAACAAACGGTCGAAATAGTACAGTACTAGGGATACGGACTTAGGAATCGGATTTGGACTCGGAAAGGATATTTCGGACGGTTTCAGGGTCTGGAAAGACTTGGTTCGGGCGGATTTTAGCAGAATGGAAGTTATAAATTTAACTTGGTTTCGGTTGCGTCTATCTTGCGTGCATCGGGAAAAGA
The DNA here is from genome assembly GCA_013387415.1 of Panellus pusillus. Classification (NCBI taxonomy): domain Eukaryota; kingdom Fungi; phylum Basidiomycota; class Agaricomycetes; order Agaricales; family Mycenaceae; genus Panellus; species Panellus pusillus. Next base: position 62,379 of record QVIE01003104.1, on the reverse strand, counting down.
AGGAAACCAATCGCAATAAAATATAGAAGTCGGTACAGCTTGAGCCATTAGCTCGCTGCTGCAATTTGGACAGAGAGACTTATAAAGAGTCGTTCTTATAGTTGTTGAGTCGGATTCAAGGTGTTCTGTTCACCGAGAAACCAAACTTGCACCTGATTCTATCACAATTCAACGTGTGGAGCAGCTGTCTTAGCATTGAGGTTTGGATTAGTGTTATAAATGCTTTTCCTAACTAATATATATATAAGTACGGTGAACCTATTCTTGAGTCAGCGTTAGGATTATCAGCGGCAGGGCAACTACGGGTACAGCCATACTGTATACGGCCGGATACGGCTGTTACCGCCGTACTTGGCAGGGCAACAACATGGTCACCTAGACATGTGCAAAACAGGTGTCAAATTAGTTGTCAATACTGTAGTATTACATTCAAATCGAACGGTCAATTTAGGTGTGACTTTTCATTCGAATGTACCCATTCGTAGCCGTTGATGGCCGCGTCCTAAAATGGGAATTTGATCCGTCGGCTGCACTCGGCTAATCTCGGCATCCTACGGCTGGCAAAAATTGCCTCTGTGACCCAGTGACATACGAATTTTTTCGAATTTTTTTCGGGCTGTGACTTGTGACCATTCGATTTGATCGTAATACTACAGTACTTTTAGATACCTTCAATATATGCTGCCCATTCTATGGTGCTGATCTGCACTGGAGTGGATAGTTGGAGACCATATTTGATGGGGTGATGGTCATTTGCTGTGCCGAATGTGATGACTAGAGGTTGGTGGCTGTAGATAGCAATGGAAAATCAATAGCTGAAGGGTCCGAGATGCTCCCCCGCATTGTGCCGGGTGGCCATCTGATGACATGTGTGCCATCGGCTGCATTTAACCGGCCCAAGGAGCCTCTGATCCCTACCTGCCGTATACGGCCGTAGAGTACCGCCCAGTACAGTAACAGTAAGGCTGGATGCCGTACCATAGATCTTGACCTCGGACCCCAGTACGGGTATGGCCGTAGCTTACCGTACCCATACTGCCGGATTTACAGTATGGTGCCGATCCCTAGTTTGCACATTTTGCAGTGGCAAACACCCGCCACAGTCCCACAGTATATCAACACCAGGACTAGTCAAGAACAGTCCGGGGAGCAGGGTTTTCACATTTCGCAGTGGCAAACACCCACCACAGTCCCGCAGTATGTCAACACCAGGACTAGTCAAGAACAGTCTGGGGAGCAGGGTTTTCACATTTCGCAGTGGCAAACACCCGCCACAGTCCCGCAGTATGTCAACACCAGGACTAGTCAAGAACAGTCTGGGGAGCAGGGTGTTCACATTTCGCAGGGGCAGACACCCGCCACAGTCCCGCAGTATGTCAACACCAGGACTAGTCAAGAACAGTCCGGGGAGCAGGGTTTCACATTAGCAGCTGAGGTGCTGACGGCCGTCCTTTCTGTCCTTCCGTCCTGTCAGCCCTCCTGAAAGAGTGGCAGCCGTCTTTGTGATGGCCCGCTGTAACCCCCCATGTTGGCTTGGGGAATTGCCAATGCGCTATCGACGGTGCTCACGGGGCCTATAAGTACTGTAGCTGGCAGCCACGAGTATAAACTCTGAGCCTGTAGGTACTCAGATTAGACTCGCAGACCCCATCCATTTTTCATGGGCCAGTCCATGTAATAAGCGACCGCGAGGCTTTGGCTTCGTTGGTTGCTGTTATGATCAGACTGATTAGGTTATGCTCTGACCCAGTCTCGACTTTTCTTACTGCCAATTATCGAGGGCTCACCTGTGCCTGCCACATTACCAAGCCTGTTTGCACACATCTTGAACTAGGGGCAGCGGGACACAGAGTGCTGGTGTTGTTTTGAACTCGGGAGCAAAAGTGATTCGATATGGTGCTGGATTGTGTATATACATGTCTGAGGGTTTTGAAGGAACAGCAGCAGAGGCGGACGGACGGACACGATTCATGCTGTATCTGTATTACAAAAGGCTTCAATATTATGCTGAATGCTGCCTTCCGTGTATCTATGGGGGAAGATGTGAGGGCAATTTTGGAAGTCCTCTTTGCCGAGTCTCGGAGTCCATGTCTGAATTTGGAGTCTTTGTACCTTCAAGTTTAGGAGCCCGCCTCGCTGCGCAGGCACTCAGCCTGTCAGGGTCCCGTTTTGACTCAGTTCCCGCTGTTGCAAATATAAATTGGGTTTTATGTGCTGCGGAGACTGTAGATCTGAGAGACCTCCGCCCATTCTCCCATTTTTCAGGCTGACAAAGCTGTTTTACATAAGAATATAATCAGATGATTACATAATCACATAACTTGATGGCCAGGGTGGCAGCAGGAGGATCATCAAATCATGTGATTATGTAATTAGATGACCAAAAAAGGAAATTTGTAGCCCTTGATTAGGGCTATCTGCCTGTCAAATTTGTTCCACATAAAACAGCTTTGTCAGCTTGGAAAATGCACAATAGTGTCTCTCTACCTCATCTGAACTGCCAAATTATTTGATCACATGACCAGAATAAAAAATGTAGTGTTCAACAAGGGCTATCTGCCTGTCAGATTCGTTTCACATAAAATGGCTTTGTCAGCCTGAAAAATGCAAAGTAGTGTCTCTCTACCTCTAGATAGGCCTTTCCTTTCAGCCTGTGCCTCTCCCTGTTCTCTCATTTTTCAGGCTGACAAAGCCATTTTATGTGAAACGAATCTGACAGGCAGACCTATCTAGAGGTAGAGAGACACTACTTTGCATTTTTCAGGCTGACAAAGCCATTTTATGTGAAACGAATCTGACAGGCAGATAGCCCTTGTTGAACACTACATTTTTTATTCTGGTCATGTGATCAAATAATTTGGCAGTTCAGATGAGGTAGAGAGACACTATTGTGCATTTTCCAAGCTGACAAAGCTGTTTTATGTGGAACAAATTTGACAGGCAGATAGCCCTAATCAAGGGCTACAAATTTCCTTTTTTGGTCATCTAATTACATAATCACATGGTTTGATGATCCTCCTGCTGCCACCCTGGCCATCAAGTTATGTGATTATGTAATCATCTGATTATATTCTTATGTAAAACAGCTTTGTCAGCCTGAAAAATGGGAGAATGGGCGGAGGTCTCTCAGATCTACAGTCTCCGCAGCACATAAAACCCAATTTATATTTGCAACAGCGGGAACTGAGTCAAAACGGGACCCTGACAGGCTGAGTGCCTGCGCAGCGAGGCGGGCTCCTAAACTTGAAGGTACAAAGACTCCAAATTCAGACATGGACTCCGAGACTCGGCAAAGAGGACTTCCAAAATTGCCCTCACATCTTCCCCATAGATACACGGAAGGCAGCATTCAGCATAATATTGAAGCCTTTTGTAATACAGATACAGCATGAATCGTGTCCGTCCGTCCGCCTCTGCTGCTGTTCCTTCAAAACCCTCAGACATGTATATACACAATCCAGCACCATATCGAATCACTTTTGCTCCCGAGTTCAAAACAACACCAGCACTCTGTGTCCCGCTGCCCCTAGTTCAAGATGTGTGCAAACAGGCTTGGTAATGTGGCAGGCACAGGTGAGCCCTCGATAATTGGCAGTAAGAAAAGTCGAGACTGGGTCAGAGCATAACCTAATCAGTCTGATCATAACAGCAACCAACGAAGCCAAAGCCTCGCGGTCGCTTATTACATGGACTGGCCCATGAAAAATGGATGGGGTCTGCGAGTCTAATCTGAGTACCTACAGGCTCAGAGTTTATACTCGTGGCTGCCAGCTACAGTACTTATAGGCCCCGTGAGCACCGTCGATAGCGCATTGGCAATTCCCCAAGCCAACATGGGGGGTTACAGCGGGCCATCACAAAGACGGCTGCCACTCTTTCAGGAGGGCTGACAGGACGGAAGGACAGAAAGGACGGCCGTCAGCACCTCAGCTGCTAATGTGAAACCCTGCTCCCCGGACTGTTCTTGACTAGTCCTGGTGTTGACATACTGCGGGACTGTGGCGGGTGTCTGCCCCTGCGAAATGTGAACACCCTGCTCCCCAGACTGTTCTTGACTAGTCCTGGTGTTGACATACTGCGGGACTGTGGCGGGTGTTTGCCCCTGCGAAATGTGAACACCCTGCTCCCCGGACTGTTCTTGACTAGTCCTGGTGTTGACATACTTATACTGCGGGACTGTGGTGGGTGTTTGCCACTGCGAAATGTGAAAACCCTGCTCCCCGGACTGTTCTTGACTAGTCCTGGTGTTGATATACTGTGGGACTGTGGCGGGTGTTTGCCACTGCGAAATGTGAAAACCCTGCTCCCCAGACTGTTCCTTGACTAGTCCTGGTGTTGACATACTGCGGGACTGTGGTGGGTGTTTGCCACTGCGAAATGTGAAAACCCTGCTCCCCGGACTGTTCTTGACTAGTCCTGGTGTTGATATACTGTGGGACTGTGGCGGGTGTTTGCCACTGCAAAATGTGCAAACTAGGGATCGGCACCATACTGTAAGTCCGGCAGTATGGGTACGGTAAGCTACGGCCATACCCGTACTGGGGTCCGAGGTCAAGATCTACGGTACGGCATCCAGCCTTACTGTTACTGTACTGGGCGGTACTCTACGGCCGTATACGGCAGGTAGGGATCAGAGGCTCCTTGGGCCGGTTAAATGCAGCCGATGGCACACATGTCATCAGATGGCCACCCGGCACAATGCGGGGGAGCATCTCGGACCCTTCAGCTATTGATTTCCATTGCTATCTACAGCCACCAACCTCTAGTCATCACATTCGGCACAGCAAATGACCATCACCCCATCAAATATGGTCTCCAACTATCCACTCCAGTGCAGATCAGCACCATAGAATGGGCAGCATATATCGAAGGTATCTAAAAGTATTGACAACTAATTTGACACCTGTTTTGCACATGTCTAGGTGACCATGTCGTTGCCCTGCCAAGTACGGCCGTAACAGCTGTATCCGGCCGTATACAGTATGGCCGTACCCGTAGTTGCCCTGCCGCCTTGCGACTACGGTAAGGGTATGGTCCGGAAGGGACCGTAACGGCACCGTAAAAGTACAGCCGTACCGTCTACGGTACAGTGCCGATCCCTAGTGAAAACCCTGCACCCGGACTGTTCTTGACTATTAGTCCTGGTGTTGATATATTGTGATTACTGGAAGACTGTGGTGTATGGTACTGCTCCCTGACCGGACCAAGGAGGTAGGTAGTAGAGTTACACGCGAACACCATATCCGCTCTTACATTCATGATTACCTCCTCATCCACAAGCTTCTCCCCGTAGTCCAGGATATATAGTAGCATCATACGGATATTCTATTCAGAAACCCCAGTTGCAGGCAGAAACCCCCTCTTATCTGGAAACCAGAAAGGTGTTTTGAGATGGGTTTCTCCGGCTAGACCACCGGCCGAGAGGGTGATGCCAAACAAAGGCGCCCGGAGACTGCTGCCAGTGCGGGGCGAAATCTGTCCTCTCTATCGGGCTGGGATACAGCTCACATTCCTCTGACATCGTCTCTGCACCAAGGCGGCGGATACATCTCACCCAGAGGCAAATCAATTTCTGGATAAGTATTAAGTACATACAGAACCGGACCGTGTTCACTTAGCAATCCGCCCGATGCCAAGACTGTGTAGTGTATGGACTACTATATACTACTCGCTTGCGTGCTTGCTGTGTACAAAGTCTAATGATCACCCACCCAGGCTTGGGCTCACCCCGCAACCCCAACCATGAACCGAAACCGCCGCTCGCCATCCCCAGCCGGCGACGCGCGCTCCAGCGCCCCGGCCAGCGCACCACACGTCACGCTCGACGAACAGCGCCGCGCCGTCACGCCGCACGAGCAGCACCGTCACCGCGCGCCGTCGCGGTTGACAGGCGGCACGCAGATCGTGCTGCGTAGCGTCGCGCGCGCGTGCGGGCCGGCGCCTCCGTGCGCAGCAGCGCGAACAGCGCGTCTGCCAGCGCGTCGTCGGCGTTGGCGTCGGCACCCCCTCGGCTTTCGCTTTCCTTGAGCGCGGGATCTCCTCGACGGAGAGTTCATGAGGCGGGCCCTGCACAGCCAATGCGGTGGAGACGGAACCCACAACCCTGCCAAGCGATGCGTGTGTCATCAACATGTGGTGAGTGCACACAATATTCGGTAGGTGAGTCACGGCTGCTACGGAGTCTCGGGTTAATTAGGAAGGGCTGTAGAAAGCTTCAGGTTAAATCAAAAGGTCTGGGGTGATTCAAAGTACAGACACACCCTTCAACACTGCACGCAGGGACGATAGTCTGACAGAGCAACAAATCCGTCAATGCCGTATCCCGATGACCTCTCCCTCCGGACCATGCCGCTGCGGCCAAAGGATCTGCGCCACACGGTGCGCGGCACGTCCGAATTCGAAGCGGGTGATTTCAGAGTCTTCAAAATGTTGAGTGTGATAGGTAATGACTTCGTTTATATTGAGGAAGCCACCAAGGAGGGGAGGAAGACGAAATCCCAGACATTGTGGGAGCCAGGGGGAGGAGAAAGACCAAGATGGTGCCAGGGTGGATGTAGAGAAATGAAGGTGTCACTGGTGTGACACTTGACGCTGGAACCAAACATGATCGGCTCCGGCGACCGGCGCCCTCAAGAATCCGGGTTTCTATGTACATAGATCAACTATTTCTAAAGGGGTTTCTGCCTGCAACCGGGGTTTCTGGATAGAATTATCCGCATCATACGCCGTGAACGGCGTGCAGTTACTATAAAAATGGAAATTTATTATTATTACACGCCACGGTCCGGTCCGGCGGTCCCGCAACACAACAGAGAAGCAACATAGAATTTGTGTGGCCCTGCATCACCCTTGCCCACACTCCACATCCCGCACACCCTTGAAAGCTATGACTGCCCGGTTGCCACCTGCCAATGAGATGGGTGCGGTAATTACCGTCCCAGGCTCCTTGTCCCTGAAAATACTAATAGTGTTCAGGCATCAAGCACACAGCCCTGGCCAAGGAGTGCCAGCACAACAGGCTGTGTGTCGGCCGGATCACACGAGCCACAAGTGGTTGTGAGAGTGGCACGCTCACAACTTGACCTCCTTCCCTCTCACGCCAGGCTGTTCACACCCACGACTTCGACCCCAAACTCTGGTTGAGCGAAAACATGTCTCGGGCGCTTGCCAACCACGTCTGGTTTGAGCCCGTTGGGCTTGTACTCACCTACACACGCTTGGTAGGATGCATACCCATCCAGACAATGTGGGCGGGAACCTCTTGTGTTTGAAAGACCGGGACGCGAATGGGTGATTGTTGGAGGCTGTGAGGGCTGGGTGGCAGCCATGTAGGCAGGGATGTCTGTCGAGAAGAGTAGGAGAACATTTTGGATGCAGCTGTGAGGATGTCTTCTGTGCCATGTTCAGGTGACTGTGCACAGATGGGAAGGGGCAGACACACAGGCTGGAAAGGCTGCATCTGTACGCACTTCCGGATGCAGACGTCCACACAGACTCTTGCTGTGTGGCACACTTGCAGGCGGTATTTGATGAGGCAGCATTGTCCGACATCACCGGGAATAAACTTTCTCGTGCATTACGGAACCCTTGGATAAAAATTGGCATGCACCTGGCTGGTTGTCGGAGGTGAATTCGACTGCGAGGACAACAAGAGTGATGGTGCAGTCTTGATGCACAGGTGGTGGCCATGTATGTGGGGATGCCAAGAAGGAGTAGAAGGCATTTTGGATGCCAGCTGTGAGGACGTCAGTGCAGCGCAAGAAATGCCACATAGACGCACATCTGAAGGAGAGGTTGGGGATCTGAAGAGCACAGGGCAAAGCAGAGTGCACAGGACAACCCAGCGGTAGTCTTTAGGGTTCGTCACGGGTACGGGTGCGGGTGCCGAGACATGAACCCGCACCCGTACCCGTTCAGAACCGTACCCGGCCCGGGTCGGGTGAAAAACCCGCACGGGTCACCCGCGGTTTTGCATCAAACCGCGGGTGGGTCGCGGGTTCCTGCACCCGGCGGGTTTGGCTTGTAAAAAACACTATGAAAGTGTGCCTTAAACCTCGAAGAAACCCATGAAACTAACTATATCAATATGTATCTGACTGTGATGAAAGGAAACGGTGCTATAGACTTCATATAACACCATCTGAGCCACAATCAGATGATGTTCCACGATGGCAACAGCTCACGGCACATGTTGACATGGTCAAATGCCGACCGAAATCACATTTGTGGAGCTCAGATATTTGGTAGAATCAATGCCGGAAGTGCTGAATGCTGATCTGGCGGTCTGTATGATGTTCCGATGGCTTGCCGAAAACCCGCGGGTTTGCGGGTCGGGTAGCCGGGTTTTACGGGTTTGGCATTCTGCCCACCCGTACCCGTACCCGTCATACCCCGGGTACAAACCCGCGGGTTCACCCGGTGATGAGTCTGCACGAAACCTATAGAGAAACTAATCACAATGATTCCGTTCAGAAAGTTGCTCGGAACAGTATAAAACTGTACTGATTTAACTCTCCACACGAGCTCGTAGCGAGTGATTCCCTCAGTAGATGCCGCCGAGTATAAGTCCCTAGTACAGGGCCTTGAAAAGGTTGTAGGGAAGGTTGTTATCTCAAAAGAGTGTTCAAAAGAGATGTGTTGCGAATAATACACTTGGAATGACCAAGTAATATGATTCTAAAGCTTTTGTATTCGATTTTTAGAGCTTCTCAGCTGTATTCCACACAAATATACGATAGAAAGACCGGAGCAAATGGCTCAACAGCAAGTTTATAAGACTGATAGTCTTGGGAATGCGACCCAAATCAAGTTTCCAACAGAAAACACGCTCGGAATGGTATAACAACGTCTAAATTCGACGCGACCGATACAACACGGATTTGTACGCTTTGTTCCCGAGTGCCGTTCGATAGGAATCCCTAAGATTCGTTTATTCCAAGCTCAATCTCACAATTTCCAACAATAGCAAGTAAAAGTTTTGATATTCACTATTCAACTAATAGTAGAACGTCGAACCCCCAAATACTCTCTCCGAAATCGCAGCGTTTTATAGCTACTAGCTCACGGAATGGCTCAGTTCTCTCCCGAAGGATTGACTCTTCACCCAAAGTATTCGCTGGTTTATTTCGAGAGAATCTACACTACTTATACATGTTCGGAATAATATTTAGCAACATAGGAGCAATAGTTATTATTAAAAGTCCGCCAAGCCGCTCTGGAATTCGGTATGTAGTCGTCCGATTGGTGGTCGAGGCGGTCACGCCATAATCGTGTGCTTGAAGTGAAATTCCAACGCCCGGTCAAGTAAACTCCGACACTAGAGGTGTTCTTGGCAAATTGAACCCTCCGTTGGAACGTTGATTCCTTTGGTTTGTAGATCTCTCCGTAAGCTAAAAGGCTAGTACTGTGTTGTACGAGTCCGTAGCAACAGGGAGACACCCATATTGTGTAGGTTCCGAGATTGAACCACGAAGATAGGCTCCGGAAGGTCGGCCGTGATTAGATTCCCAGACTCGGGTCTAGTGATCTGATCATGATTCCTTCGGAATAGACGTCGGAACACAGCGGAAGCCATGCCGATCGTATTCGTTGTGTTTCTAATAATGTAGGTGCCCAGGTAGAATGCATGTCTGGTTGGAACCAGCCTGTAGAGTGTCCTTCCGAAGGATCCAACTCTTGGAAGCTGTAATTCCCATGGGTATAATAAACTAGCACATCTCCTACATGTTTCGGAGCGAGGCAGGCAACCATATCCGGGGCTTATTCCTTCAACAGTCCGTTACTCAGCGCATCATGGTCCAACTAGCTGCCTCTGGGCTCAGCACTAGTCCTTATTCCGAGTATGATTCGCATGGGAATGGTTCGGGAATCGCGAAAAATAGGTTTTCTCCCTATGGTCATTTTCCTAGCTTATCACCGGGTGCGTGATTTGTGGGTGGTGGGCAAGCAGTAGGTCGGAGGAGCCAAAGAATAGACTATGTAAGGCTTACCTTGCTCAATCTCGGTGTCCGTAGTCTGTGAAACAATTGAATTGAACTGGCGCCCTCTGTCGTTGAAACTTGAAGTAGACTTGAGCCATGAAAAAGGGTGGGAGGGACTGAGAGCACACCTGCCCTTCAGGGTCCTCTAACCTTCTCCTTATAGCTATTTTCCTCTCTGTCGGTAGTGTGCACGTTCGGAGACTGTTTCAAGTCGGAGGCGAAGAGAGCATTTGGCGGGAGCGCGTCAGAATTTCGCGGTCGGACGTCCGTGCGTTTCAGAAGGTTTCAGACGCGTGCAGTCACAATCCGGTCACAAGTCATGCACGACAGTCTCGCTGCGAACCGTTGACTCGGTTGAGGTAATTTCTAATATTTTATTCAGACCATGTGTCCGTAGGCAAGGTAAGTATAACGCGTCACAGTGAGACCCCAACACTTATTTATGATTCCATCACCCTATTTTGACCTTGACCCCGAGGGGCAACCGTACCTGCTATACCTCCTTGATAACGTGTATATCAGTCAGATCTTGCTGCTCAACATTCTTTTGGATCTGTGTTATAGATTTTGAAACGAGCCCGAGATGCCACCGATGGCCGGCGTTTGCCTCAGCCATATGCAACTGTCGTGGGAACGCTTTCTAAGATCCGGAGATCTCAGTTCAGTTGTCACGCCCAGTGAGAACTCCCTCGTATTAGAAGTCATGTAAACACATTAAATATGCACGTACGATTCGATGTCGTCTGATTGTTTGCAATTACCAAAAGTGTCCCAAAAATTGGTGATCATAGGCGTTCGGGAATCGGAGGGTATCGAAACAGAACTCGGTCAGAAATAGAATGATCATTATAGCAACATCTGTTTTGATTCCCTCCGAATGCCTATGATCACCAATTTTTGGGACACTTTTGGTAATTGCAGACAATCAAACGACATCGGATTCGTACGTGCATACTTAATGGGTTTACATGACTTCTGATACGAGGGAGTTTTCACTGGGTGTCACGCAGAATCGCGCTCGCAGATGGCATCATTACTAATACTGCTACATATGGAAATTTGTGCTAGGCCAGATGCAGAAGCAGAAATGCTTCTGGCTACCGAACGAGCTCTAAGTTATTCTCCAGATCAGTGGGTTATGTTATGCTATGTTATAAGGCCATAGGTCCACGCGGGAACGGCCGGTGGGTTGGAGAGAGTTTGTAGATCCGATCATGTTTGCCAGTCTCGCATTTCGAATAATCAATGTTGGCCAACACGCTATAGGAATCTAGGATAACACGGGATGACTACGTAGCTATTTATGCTTCGATCACCACATCAAACAGCTTTCCCTCTTCTATTTAACGAGTCGTCGCAGGTCTACATGTCGGCTCCTCCAACCATGTCGTCTGATGTGGAGACTAGTTCCACCATTTCTGATAACCACAGGTTTGTATGAAAGCTTCAGGACTCCCTTTGTGATCCTCACAGTGTCGGTAGGCTGGTAGCCACTCTTCAGACTTATTTTCAAGATCTATTAGCCAGGCAAGAAGAGCAGACAGAGAAGTATTTCAATGATTCTTGCTTTTGAAACAATCTAACGAGGTCATCTCAGAATCCAGAGGGCGCTTGAGGCGCTCAAACCCCAAACACCTATCGTAGATAAGCAGACAAGTTTTTGGAGCGCGTATACGAAGCTGGTCGATGAGCACGACAAAGAATTCCAGCGAAAATGGAGAACAGATCTGGATACTTCCCTCATCTTTGTATGTGCGGTGCGACTACCTGGCGAGAGCTCTCTGATTTATAATTTGTATCTCAGGCCGGTCTCTTCTCTGCTGTCAGCTCAGCATCATCATTCAGATACAGCCACAGTTCATCCCCAACACCCGGGGATCAAGGTCATTGTTGCTCAGGGCATGCTCTACATCAGCCTCTTTACCACCCTGCTTACCGCTCTGCTTGCGGTCCTTGGAAAACAGTGGATTATGTGCTATCAAGCGGCTGGAAGCAGGGGGACCATTGAAGAGCGTGGGCTTGAACGCCAACGGAAATTGGACGGCCTTCTGAAATGGAAATTCGACGTGGTTCTCCAGATGTTTCCGGTTCTTCGACAGGTTGCGTTGGGGCTGTTTTCGACCGCCATTGCAGTTTATCTATGGACTGTCCATCCCGCCATCTCCATCATCGTACTCACTCTCACATTGATGGGGTTCGGTTCCTACTTCGAATGTCCAGTGGGAAACATCTTGTTCGAGGTCACAGCAGGGTCAAAAGGGCCGACCCCGCACTTTCTGTGCTAGAGGTGATTATACTAGTATATTTCCTTACCCAACGATTTGGTGCCTAAAAGAAGAGAAAGTAAGGAGTTGAAATTTGACGGTCGTGTCTGGGAAACAGAGAGAAATGTGCGATAATATAATGTGAACACGCGATGTACGACGATGAGAAGGATGAAAGGAAGAAAAGAACGTACCAGCGACTGCGACAAATCTCAACATCACTCCAGATCTTCGCCTTGCCCAGTCTTACATACGTGAGTTTTCAGAGGAGAATCGAGATAGGAACGGAACGACAGGGAGAATCGTCTCGCGCCTCGAGTATTCTCCCGATTCGTGGGAAGACGGCCAAGTTCAGGCACGGAACAAAAAGAGAGTGCGATTAAGAAGCTCGAGAAGGCAATTGTCGACAGGGACCGGCAGCAACGCTTGCGGTATCGGTGCCACTGCAAAGGCTTGAAGGACAAGCGGAAAGGTGAGGCAAAGGTAAATGCTTAAACAATGCATTCGCATCTCTCCTGTTATTGAATCTGTCGATCTTCACTAGTCTCCCGCAGTCAGACTATAATATCTCCTCTTTGATAGGGGGAGGTGTCGTCGATATACAGATGATCTTCACTGTGGCGCAGTCGACTGTCAGTTAGACTCAGTGAGTCAGTCTCGTTTCGAATCCCAAAAGGTCATCCCATTACCGCAAAAATATCATAATACTACACGCAACAGAAGAGAACTACAAGAGATTGTTAAAAGGAGAAGGGTAGTCGTATGGTATGCAATGAATAAGGGATACAAAACAGCGCGTGCAATCAAGTCCGTTTGTGAATGAAAAAGAAAGGGAGATGAAAAGCACATTTTAGGGCGAGAGGGTATAATGAGAGTGCTGAAATCCATCGGGTTCTGCTCGACCTCCGCAGTAATGACTGGAACTCTTGCGATTCTTGGTCTTCTTCGGCCTCCGCGACGTCCTCGAGCGGTGTGGGGTCATCCATGTGATTACAGCGCTCGACGACCGAAGGAAGAGTGCCTGCGGGGATGTTCTTGCTCCCCACTTCACGTTCCAGCAATAACCTGGAACCGACACCGAAGACTGCAAGGCGATCAGCGCACAAGTCGCAGACAAAAAGGAAATACATGCCAGCCGAGGGATCGCGCGACGCAGACAGAAGCCCGTCGTGCAGATGATCGGCGAGCTGGGGCTTGGGAATTCCGAGGTAGGTCGGTCGTCGCCGCGCGGTCGTCTGGGTAACGCGCTGGATGGTGTCGAGCCATTGTGTCATCTCCCGCTTATTGACCGCCTGGAGGATGTAGTAGCCGCCGTCCTCCGCATCGAGCTGGAAGACGTATGCCCTTTCGTTATGGATGAACTGTGCGACGCGCGCGTCGACGAGAGTAACCACAAGCGTGGGCTTCCCGCTCGGAACAAAGTCCAGCTCCGCGGTCCGCTTAACGCCCGGAGGGTGCATGGGCTTGTTTCCGAAGGCACTGGAGATCGGTCGCATGAACTGCATGAATGCAGAAGACATGCTCTTCTTGCCGCGCTGGTGCTTTTGCTGCGGTGTCGCGGGCTTGCACATGGCCTTGTTGAGGAGGTCCTCGCGCTTCTCTTTCTTGGTCTGCTCCTGAGCTCGCTCCTTGTGCAGGCGGGCGCGGATCGTACGATCCCGGCGGTTCTTCTCGATCTGCGAGGCGACGATCTTTTGAAACGGACGAACAGTCCGCCGCATCGTAGCTGGCGGGCTACCGCGGCCCGGGCCCCGTGATGCCCTCACGTTCCGCCTCGTCCTTGATGCATTGATGCCGCGGTGGTCGGATTGAAGGTGCCAGATTGCCTTTTCGATGTTGTTGAGACGCTCGAATGACCTGCGGGTGCTCTCTTCGCGGTGAGTGCCCTTGTGTACGCCGAGGATGAGATGACAAAGATGCCTAATCACGGAATCAGTCGCGTTCTAGATTTACGATCGCAGCAGACTACCTGCTTCTCGAAACTGATGAGATTGAAGCGCTCTTGTTCCCCGACAGATGACTCGACGACATCTGGCTCCGCGATCACCTCAAGCATCCGCTCGAAAAACCACCCGATATCCAGCGTCAGCGGCGGCGCTCGCGACGTCACCGACTGCGTCGACGGAACGCTGAGGAACGAGACGAGCGAATCGCACTGGACGCCGCGACTGCTTGCGATATTCTGCCATGGACGATGATGCATCCGACTCTCTACGCTGATGACGGCGCTGGTAAGAACGGCCTCCACGAAGGAACGGGCGCACGGATCTTCGGCGATGGACGGAGCCTTCGATTGAGACAAATTGCGCAGCCGAGCGACCTCGATCGCGCGGAGGATGAGCTCCATGCGGGCTTGTCGCGTCCGAAGACCAAGGCGCGGAGCAACGAGCTGGGCGGCGGTCCACTTCCGCAGGATAACATAAGCGCGGATGCAGCTTCGGATACCCGGAGGCAGCAGGCGGTAGAGCGAGTCCTGAGACTCCGGCGCGAGGACACGAGGGCGACGGCTCGATCTCCTGGAGATAAGAGTACATGTTCTGCACTTCGACCGTCTCGTTCGCCGCGAAGGAGAGAACCCATCCGAACCGATCGGCGCTCTGGGCTTCCAGGAGGTCGAATGTGACGAAGGGATCCAGCAAACGGATCAGGCGGGATTAGCACAGGTGGAGGGGAAACGAACGTCTTCCGTAACATTGCTCAAGGCCGCGTACGCCATGGCGTCCAGGTTGTCGACGAGCTCCTCGGGATCGATGCCGTCGATGTTTGGCGGCTCCCGAGAGTAAATCTCCAAGCGCTGTCCGTTGATAGAAGAGGCAGGGTGGGTAAGCGTTGTGAATGGCGGAGGCGGTCGCATGGTGTGAGTCTCATCTGTCCGCCGCGATCGCGCGCGCACCTCCGCCAGCGTGCTCCAAGCCTACTCAACGGGAGGGTCGGTGGCGTTCGGGGAGGAAGGGATGTCGTGGTCTACGGAGTCGTTGAGAAACGCACAAACGGCAGCGTGCAGCTGGGAATCGTCAAGCATGTCCTGCGCGCCTCCGCCCCGCATGATCCAGGCCTGCATCGTATCCAAGATCTCCGTCCGGCTTCCAGCGACATGCAGAAACTCGGCGACGGAGGGGACGGCACGTTGGGGTCGCTTCTGCCGGTACATCCTGCGGAGTAGGTCGAAGAATAGAAGGAGTCACCAGACTCCGATAGACATGCCACTGGCAAAGCTTGAAGAATTCGCTCTGATCGATGACAAGCTCGCGCGTCTTTCCCTCTCGCAAGGACATCTCCCCGTTGTCATCGGTGATATAGACCGGGATGCCTTGTGGGCCGTGCACTGATATATCGGCCAGCCAGTTGAGCGTGCCCGCGACGACGCGAACGCGCGGCGGCGGCTCCGTTGACGGCTCCGACGTAACAAAGGTGCGACGCTGGGCCGGCGACGGTAACGAGTTTCTCCGCGCCAGACTCGTCTTCCTATCCAGCCCGGCTGACGTCCCCGTCTTCCCTCACGCGGACGGAGGGGGCCCAGCTGGGCGACCCTTCCGCGCTGGAGCTTTCATTGACGACGAAGCTCGGCGGCCGCGATGGAATGCGAGACAACGGGCGCGAAAGTCGCGGGAGAGGCCTTCGGCTTCGAGGCGCGCGGCGCGTGGAGACGGAGGGGCGTGCGCGGGCGGCCCGCCGAGGAGGGGCGAGCGCGTATATCTCGCCTGAGTCGTACCAGCAATAATGTTTAAATTTTCCAACGTTTTCATTATGCGGTAGTTTAAATTAGGACAAGGTTTTTGTTCAGTCGCGATTCAAATTCGCAACGATTTCGTTGAGTGGTAGTTTAGATTTTTGTACGATTTACTTGGAGATAATTAAATGACAGCTCGTTTCGGCATGTCCTAGCGGCGGAGGGACTCGACGATGTCCTAGCGGCGGAGGGACTCGACGATGTCCTAGCGGCGGAGGGACTCGACGATGTCCCTGCCGCCGGGAAATCGTTCCTGCGGCAGTCGAAAACTGGCCGTTGTCAGTTCGAAAGCCCGACGAAGAAGAAAAGAACTTACAATTTGCAGTTTTTACCGAATCCTTGGACGCATTCGCGTATGAGCTTGAGTACCCCGTCTACCCCACCCGCGCGTTGCAGAGAAAACCATTCCCGATGGCGCACGCTGCAGCGTGCGCCTGGACACGGGTACGGCGGGATGTGGGTGCCGCGCTCCTTGAGCGCGAGATGAACCAATCGTTCTATCGAGAAAAAAATAAGTTAATTAAGAAAGAGAGAAAGGATCCCGTACCTAAGATAAGCCGCCGCGGTACGATGCAGCACGCGACCCACAGAATGGGCCCGCACCCTCGGTACTGCGGCATCCGCCGCCGAATGTCCGTCGTTTCGCCCACTTTCACCTCCCAACTCGCGGCGTCGTGCCGCTCCGCCGGGCTGAGCGCGCACGCGGGAGGCAGGCCGCGCCTCACCCGCAACGCGATGTACAACTTGCCAGACCCTTCGCGCTTGAAAATCCGCCGAAGGCGGACGGCCGGCGCACACCTTGAGTGAGGGCTGGGCCTGTTAATGGTGTCGGAACGGCGGCGCGCCCATGTCGCTTACAGAAAATGCGGTCGGCGCGTAGCCCGTCCCATGGCGGATGTAGCACAAGATTTGACCATGTTTGGCGCTCTCCCGTCCCGCACCTCGACTCGCGCCGCTCCCTCCGCTTCGACGCCATCTCGCGCGACCTTTTCATACGCAATACGAAGAGCAGCTCGGGGACGTTTCTGAACCATGTCCGGCTGAGTGCGGCGAATGCGGAGAGTCGGCCGCATCAGGTCAAGGATCGCGATATTCTGCAGCTCGTGAGCTCTCCTTTCCTTCTTTTGATCGGACGCTGACGAGGACGCAGGGCGTGGACTACCAGGGCGGCGCGGAGGACATATACAAGAGCGTCAAGATCCGCGTCGAGATTGGGAGGGAGTGGCAGGCCGCCGCGAATGCCTTCAAGTGCGTATGTCTGACCTTATTCGTTCTAGGTGCTGAGCAGGACATTCCAGCACGGCGGCCCTCAAGAACCTCAAGGCGCTCGCTATTGGGGCCAACGGTACGTCGCTTCTCTACCGAGCCGTCCTTCCTTCCTTCGCTGTCCTGCTCTCGCTCTTCCCGCCGCCTTTCTTCCTTTTCCCTTCGTCGTACGCGTTTCTCGCGAGCGAGGTGCTATCGACTCGACCATACCCCCACCCCGCTCAGCGGGCGTTCTTGTAATCCATCTGTTGTTCGCAGGTCTTGGCGGCGGGCTCCGACTCCCCACCCGTCCCGTGTCCTCCTCCCCCGTCTCCCCCTTCCCTCTACCCCCGTCCTTCTCCCTCCCCCATCCGCCGTCTCCATCCCACTAAACGCTCCGCGTAGGCCTCTTCCCCGTCTCGATCCGCCAAGCGCTCTTCATCGCCCCCTGCTCGCACGCGTTCCACTACAAGTGCCTCCGCCCGCTGCTCGAGGCGCACCATCCCGCGTTTAGGTGTGTCTGTCTTTCTTCTCGATTCTTGCGCCCCCCCTCCTGCTCGCTCTCGCTCTCCCTCACCTTCCCCGCTCTCCTCCCCATCGATAGTCGTTTGTCGCCGCCCCTCGTCTCGTTCCCACACCCGTCCCTTCCCTCTGCTGCCGACCCCGCTGTTGCTCGCTGACGCTGACTCCCGCTTCTTCTTCGGCTTGTTCTGGCAGCTGCCCACTGTGCCGCACTTTCGCGGACCTGGAGGAAGACGTGGAGGTCGACGCGGAGGAAGACGAGGTGCGTAACTACCGTTGCCGCGGTTTTCGGGCGTGCTCGCGGACGAGGACGGCGACGAAGTCGACGAGCTGTTCGCCGCGCCGCGGATACGCGTCGACGGCGGTTGTGAATACTCTTCCTTTTCTTGGCAAAGAGTTTGCTATATCGGGAAATCCAAAAAAGGAAATTGTCCCCGGACCTCCTCCCCGCCACCAGACAAGATCTCGCTCCTTCCTTTGCCGCTACTGCAAGCGCGCTCATAGTTATAGGCCATCCAGCAATCCAGCCTGGAACCCCTGCGGTAGATAGTCAGCGCAGCTTGTGCATTGAAGAATATGACTCACGTAGGTTTCGTCGTCCTTTTCAGCTCCCACGGCCGCCTTCTTCGCCATCTCCTCTTCCTCCTGCCTGTCCTTTTCCACCTTCTGCGCAGCCTTCGCCCACTTGGACTTGCAGTCGTTCTCAAAACGACGATACATCGCTGCTTGCGCGTGAGCGTAGCAGCGTGCCCCGGCGTATATCGTTGCTTGCGTGCGAACATGGCTGCGTGCCTCGGCATCTGGACTAGGACCTTCGTTGGCCATCTTCGTCCAGATGTCGGCCATTCTGCCGAACCAAGCCGTCGTGCGCGCGAACTCGGCCTCCAATATTTCAGCCTCCTCTTGAGCTCGTTCCTTGTGCGCGCGGGCACGATACCATCCCACTCGTTCCACTACCATGACCGTCAGTTTCCACCCCGTTTGATTCAATCGTAGCACTTACACTCCGCCTCCCAGGCTCGTTCTTCTCCCACATCCATCGTCGCCGGCCGCTGGATGTGCCAGAACCACGGATCAGGCCTCCGTGTATCTCCCAGTTTGGGCTGCAGGCCATCTTTGCCGCGCTGGTCTTTCTGAGTAAGCGGCTGCAGTGTGCGATCATCTGGGGAGTGCCCCAAGCTAAGTAATGCCTTGTAAACCCGTCGGTATCTGTCACCTGCAATGTGAATGTTGTCGGACAGCAGGCTCAGGTACTGTGCGGCCCGAGTGTTGGCTGCGACGCCGTGAACGCCACAGGCATGAGCCGTTTTCTCGCGGAACGCGAAGTTCCGGAGCTGGACATGATCCCTCAGATCATCGAGCGCTTGATGCGCTTGTTCTTGACGAAGATCGTACTCCACTTGCGCCAGCGACTGCAGCATTAGCGACTGCCTATCGCCGGCCGGGAAATCCGATGGTACAAGCACTGCGGCCTTCTCCGGCTCGTCCAAGTCGATTTCAGTCATTCGAGCCTCTAGCGCAGGAACGCGTTGCAGAAGGGTCTTCCGAAAGGCCGTGAGTCTTGTAAACAGGCGCTCGCGCTCGGCCTGAATCTTGTACTGAGCAGTTCGAGGGGACTTGATCAGGCGGTACAGCGCCGCTCTAAAAGGAAGTCAGCGATATGCTTCTCACGTAGATGAAGGGTGCTCGCCTGTCTTCACTAATGGAAATGCCCTCCTGCGCCTTCTTCGTCGTTTCCACCCTCCTGCGCGAATAGTCTGTCGTATGCAGCTCGGGTAGTCGGGGGCGCTGCTTCTGGTTCAGCATCGTTCGAGACGAGGGCAATGACTATTCACCTCTTTCGAAGTTGGGATGAAAAACGAGAAGAAGGTTCTTTGGATTCTGGGGGTCTGGCCTCGGCACTGTGCCGTCCGCAAGCCACTGAGTCACTGCTTCGGGACGCTCCTGCTGTTGTTTCTCGTTCACGAGGTTCCAGATGACAGTCCGTGCCCGCAACTGAGAGTGCGCATCTCTGTACTTGCGAAGCAGCGTCTCCGCTAAGCACAGCGTCAGCGCCGATGTAGTGTTCCGCAAGGATGATACTCACTGAGTTTGACTATCTTTTCCCAGTTCCAATGGTCGCATACGGCGTCGAGCACATCGTGCCTGTGACCCTCGTTCATTTCGCGGGTACTGCCAGCGCTGAGGTTGAGCTCCGACCATCCGGTCTCGATCAGCTCCCCCGAGACGAGGCCCACACACGGCGTATAATTCAGGTTATACCCGTCCCCACACTTTGTGCCGTGCCCCCGAACATGACCCTTGCCGACCGCACCCCTGATTCTTTTCACAACCGAGGAAAAAGACGGAAAGCGGCCATTTTTCCGCTCGACGAACTTGATGCGATACTTGCACCAGATGTCGTATGTCAAGAAGATCCACGGCAAGCGACCGGCTTCGCACGAAGCGTAGACGATGGCAAAGTCCCCCTGTCGGTATCTATAAGACGTCAGACAGAGTTGCACCACGACGGGACAACTTACCCTTCGCCCCTTGGAAGGTCCACCAAACCCTGCGGAAGGTAGAAGCCGTGACGAGCGCATTGGACGGCGATGACTCCGCTGACGACAGAGTTCTTGAATTTGACGATGTTATGGATACGACCCGCTTTCAGGTGCGGGCAGGTACCATCCTGGAACAAGGTAAGGGCCCATACCGTCTTTCGGCACGTCACTTACGTCCTCGGACCCCTTGACATCCTTTGCAATATCTTCGAGGTAGACTTTGTAATCCGGCGTCGGTGCGAAGTGCGCGTTCCCGTCGTTCAGTGCGAAATCCTCCGGATCGTCTTTCTTTCTTTTCCGCTGGAGTTTGAAGTTTCCGTCCGCGGACACGTAAAGTGTGAATTTGTGCCTGTCGGTCTCTTTCAGTCCCTGACGAAATGATCCCGGTGCGGTGCGTACCGTTCGCTCTCCGAAGCCGCCTCAATCTCCTCCAACGACACATTGAATCCGATCTCTGGGCATGCCGGGCATCGTAAAGCAAGCGATTGTTTTCGTCGGTGAGGGACGTGCTTATCGATACCGTGGATGACAGCTTGGCCAGCACGCCGCTGAATGACCAAAGCTGCCCAGACTCGATATGCCTTGATGGATGATTCATACCGATTCTGCGCGAACGTAAGCCGTGCGTCAACGCGGTATGGGCTGTATCAGTACCTGAACTGAGGCTGGGTCGCTGTTGTTCGTGAGTTGGCACAGTGCTTTCACGTAGTCGAATGCTGCCTTCTTTGACGCCAGGAAATGGACGTGAAATTCCTTCATGACGGTGAACGTGAACGCGGTGGCTGGATTATCAAAAGTAGCGGGGAACAGGCGTCTCTCTAGCAACTGCTCCCAGACGACGACAGATTTACAATAGCACAACTCTACCAGCCTGTCGTACAACCCGTTGCGATCAATGATCGTCATGCGTCGAAAGCGTCCTCGTCCGGGGGAGGTCGGTTTGGACATAAATTGCCACCAAGATGCATGCTCAGGACGATTGACCTGGAAAGGTCGAGATTCGCAAAGACGATTGGTTTCGGCTTGCGAGGGCCGTCGTTTTCGTCGTCGTCGCTCTGGTAATCCTCATCGCCTTTGTTGCCACCGTCATACATGGACCTCCGAACGAACTTCTCCCCGTCCCATTCCTGGATGTGGTGAAATGGGGTGTAGAGGTGCGTCTTGATGACGCAGCCCGGGCACCACATGGGCGCATTGAAACAGTCTACGCAACGGAAGGAGGCCGCCTGGCCACAAGCGCAAGGCTTTCCCTGCTGCTCATGTGCGAAAGTACCGAGGATGAAATTCTGGATCTTGGGCAGAAGTCCTTTCAAGTCGCTGATGTACTTTGATTGGCCCTGCTTCCGCTTGCGCTGGGTATCAGACGGGTTGAACGTGACCACGTCTTCTGTTCGTGGCACGGCGACGTCAGGCTCGTCGCTCTGCGGGACATAGATGTCGGGGACCGTGCGCTTCGGAGCGGGATCCGACAATGCATGGGGAGGCGCAGGACTCTCCCAGTCAATCTGAGTGGCACGGTATGAAGGGCGCGCTGATGGAGCAGCTTCTGTGGTCGTGGAAGCAGAGATCTCGGATGATATGGTGGGGGGCTGGTCAAAGACGATCTGAGACGATTTGAGTACGTCGATGTGAAGTGCTTGTCCCTGCAAGTGGTGCCGCCGGTGTAGCCTGAGACGACGTTGCAGGGGATGGATCCTTTGGCTCGAAAGCAATCTGAGTGCGTCGGTATGAAGTCCCAGTTCCTAGAGTGGCTGGCGCCGCAGGAGCAGTCTGCGACGGCACGGCAGAGGAGGAATCCTTCGGCTCAAAGACGATCCGTGATGAACCGCGTGGAGCGCGTCTTCGTGGAGGCTTGGTGGCAGACGAAGAGCCTGCGGTAGGCGAGGGCGCGTTGTCTGAGATAAAGACGGGGTCTCCGCTACCCCGCCATTATCCACTGGTCGCTTGCTCATACTGTGAGGCGTTAACCGCTGCAAAGTCTATCCAAGTTGCCCACATACACGACTTCGATGCCACCAGCAATTCGGCAGCTTTCCGTTAAATTCCGACGTGTGAACCTAGTGTAGTGCCCGAAGGCTGCTACGCGAGTATCTGTGAGCCCACGGAGGCGCGAGGAGGGAGCACCGCGAAGGCCACTCGATGTGTTGGGGAAGGGTCTCACTGGCTTTGTAACGAGTGTGACAAACAAAGTCAGCCAAACACTGCCAAACACGAGTCACCCAAAAGTGACAAGTCTGCGATATGTAGTCGTTGCGCCTCTTCAATACTTAGTTGGAATGCACAAGACAAGTAGTTTAGAATGTTTCTATTTCGACGTAGGTACAGAATGCAAACATTTTCTCGTTGGTAACTACGCGCCAAGGTTTGCACGCGACGAAGACGCCGCGGCGCCGCTCGCATGCAAGCTATTCTCGCTCGCGGGCTCCAGCTCTAGGGAAGAATAAGATTGAAATCCGAGCAGAAGAGAAACTCACCTTGATCCTGCACCAGCGCTGCCCTCATGGCGTCCATCATATAGTCCAACAATTCCCATACATCCCCCTTCCGCCACCCGTCCTTGCGCAGGATCAACATATATCCGAGCCGGCGTAAGTCGATGAATCGGTCGGCAGGGATCCAGCCACGTTCCAGAGGGGAGAACCGTCTGAAACTGTGAAGTGGTCCACCGCCGAGGTTACATGCCCCACCGACACTGCCAGATTGTAGGACTTTGAGTGAGAAATGCGACATATCGGGGATGTCGACATGATGGATCAGCGCCGGCTGATTCGCAGCGACGTAGACAATAAGCATCAGAGGACCGGCTGCAAATGAGATTCAATGATTATTTGAGTTGACGAGCCACTCACCTGGATCTTCGGAAAGTCTCAAAGGATTGATCTGCTTCGCGACGGCTGAAGCTGTGACACATATCAGTTCAAGTATACGGAGCGGCTTGTCAAAAAAACCGACCACGCCTGTCGTCCATTGCAGAGAGAAGGCTTTCTGTTTGCTTTGCCACTTGTAATTATAGGTTCATGAGGAGAAGAGTACGGACGCCCGCTTGGACGCCGATCTCCTTTTATGTGCGGTCCGGTTTCGATCATAACGAGGTCAAAGCGAAGGTTATCTAGATCGCATAATACAATCGGGTCCAATCGGCAAGGACCGAGCAAGCCGCCAAAGCAAAACGTCTAAGCGTTCGTCGTTAAAAACGGGACCCGTTCGATTGACAACAGCACTCTTGCGATGGACCCCGCCCTCCGCCCGCGTCTTCTCGGAGATGGGTATAAAGCTCAGCGCCGCCTTCATGGCCGTCATGATCATATTGCTGCTCAGAAAAGCGCTCGAATATTTCTCCGACGCTACCATCGCAGCACAGCTGAAGCAGTCATACAATTTGATGATGAGCATGGGGACCAAGGATCAGAGTCAAATCGGGAAGATAATCGCTATGAGGGTACGTGTTTTCAGCGCTGGATGTAACGTTCGCTGAGCCGTGTAGCACGAAGAGGGGCAGAAACGAGTTTTCACGTATACCGACATTCCTAGCGCCGAGGCGCAGCGACAATTGCGACTATACCGCGACGCATACGATGCTTTCTACAAAGGACACCCAGATTTCGCCATTCGGGACGAGTCCAAACGCACGGAAATGCAGGCGGCCGAGCAGAGGTTTCATGACTGGATCGTCCGCAACGGCAACCGACCCGTTCGACCCGCTTGGGCCCTGAATCCGCTACCCGGCTTGGAGAAGGTGGACCTCACACCCGCTCCGCTCAGCGCCGTCGCCTCGCCCCAGACCAGTCGCCCCATTCCTCACCGAGGTCGCTCCGTCACCCCTCGGGCGGGACCATCGCGTCGTCCAAGCCACGTTCTACCCACACCTCCTTCGAGCCTAGACAGCGGCCTGTACGAACACGACGACGACGACCTTCCACCCGTGCCTCTTTTGCGCTTCTTCGAAGATGTCGTTGACATCTCGGACGACGACGAGCAGCAGAGTGTTTTGCCTTCGCCTCCCACGAGCTCGCTCGATCGGGAGGTAATTGAGATCTCGGACGATGAGAAAGAGCGCCGCCGCCGCGGTAAGAAGAGGGCGTTGGAGGAAGGAGAGAGTTCGAATGAGCGCCCGCGCAAGAAGAAATTCGAGGAAATTATCAATTTGACGGAGGACTAGTCTAACGAGTACACGACTTTGCGGATTTTGCCTGTATTAACAAAGATTGTCGGTCTTGATTCGAGCGTTTGAGAAGTACCTGTAGCGCCTCAGAGGCTGCTGCTCTCAGAGTGCCCCGAAGGCTGCTCTAAGGACCGCTAGGGGTCGAGCGCCTCGAAGGCTGCTTTGGCGTACACGACAGTCGGTGATCAAGAGGCCGGGATAGACGAAACTCGGCATGCATACACATTACCAAACCCGGCACATCCATTTCTAAACCCTAGGTTCGGTACAAGCCGCCGTTCTGCCGAAGAGCCGCGTGATGCCGCGCGCAACGATCAGAAACAAATAAGGCACGCGAGCCTTCGTCAGAAGGTCCTCGAGCAGTATCGCCATACCCTTGAACTTCCCTGCATGATCAGTGGCCTGAGGCAAGCCTGAGGGGAGAAGTATAGGTCTTGCACAGTCCCATCAGCAAAGCGCGCGCCCGTCATCTGGATCTCCTCCTTCAAGAGGTTGCCGTGTTCATCATACATCCGTGTGCCGTCGTCATTGTGCCTGTTCACGGGAACAAGAAAATTAGGCTCCGGATTCTTGCTCTTTTTCCCACCGTGCCGGGTCCCAGAGATGGATTTTGGCATGTTCCGCGCTGACAGTGCTCCCTCACTGCGTTTGCGGTGCGTGGTCGCGTTATCATAAACAAAGATGTGATCGTACTCCGGCCATCTCTCGTTGACAGTGGTGCATGCCGCGATGGCCTGCTCCTCGATATCAGCTGCCGAGAAGTACCCGTCGCGGTTCTTCCCTGGCCGCATGGAGCGCCGGGCAATTGGGCGGCCGTCTCGCGTGCGAAGCCAACCAAAATCAGCCGAGAAGTAATCGGCGCCCATGTAAGATGCGCCATCACCCTTTCTGTACGGGGTTGCATCTGCGTCCTTGTGGTACCAGGATTTTCGGCGGCGATCGTGCGCATAAAAAATACTTTCATCGTGATACCAGATTACGGTGCGTCGAATTCCCGGAGGGAGACTGGATGTGATAACAGATCCATCCGCCTCAAAAATGCAAGAGTGATCCTGAAACCCTTCAATAAGGCTCGGTAGATAGACCTCCTCTCTGTAATACACAACATCATCTCGCTCATGACCATCCGAGTATTGCCCTTTTTTCTCCGACGTGAAACTCATTAACAGTCAGTCTGTGTAGTGACCGTACAAGCATCCCACTGAGACAATTGGCACTCACCGATAGCCGAGGTCGTTCAAGTTGAGATACCTCCGAGCTGTGCGAACACTAATCTTCTTGTCAAGACCGTGCTTTTCCATAACTTCTTCTCGTGACAGATAATCGACAAGCTTGTCAGCGGTGATAAACTTCCCTAATTCTTGGAGATGCTCGCGGACATCATTTGCCAGATCTTCGTCAGCCAGCATTGATTGATTCCACTGTCCGTATGGGTTGATTGGCAGAACTTTGCGCGAAGAGATGTACTCTCGGCTAAGTTTGGCAAAAGAACGAGCACAGTGTACATCTCGACCAACTCCAATGGCAGCTTGCCGAGCAGAGAGACCCCACTGTCCATAGGTGACTGAATTTGGATTGGTGTACTGCGCGAGATGACTCCGAATGCCTTCCATGCGAACACGAACCCAGGGACTCAATTCCGGTGGGATATAACCACCACCCTTGCCTCGACTTCGGCCTCGAAGTACAAGCTCCATGTCCGTCAAGGCAGCTTTGGCAGAGGTAATATCGGGTGCGACGGCAAGAGAAATTTCCTTGGTCCCCATGGCGGCCATTTTTTCGACAAAAGTGGTCGGTGGTGCTGGCCGTGGGTATCCATCCCCACCAAAAGTACCGGCTTCAACAGCACAGAGCTCATCAAATTCAGGGGGGTAACTTCAGCGTCATCGACGTTGTCTGAGTCGGCTAGCATAGACGGCGCGCCGTGCGGGGTAGGAAATGTGTGAACAGATCGGCGATCATCGTCAGAGTGAGGTGAATTACGCCCGTCGTTCATGTTAAATTTGCCAAAGAGTGTGAAGGCCACAGGTGCCGCTATCGGAGGTTCTGGGATGGATCCTTGGTGGAAATTGTTCTGATATCGTGCAGCAGGATCTGGTTCTGTCAGAAAGACATCCTCATTTTCTTTATTGGATGAACTAGGCCCAGCAGCCTCTGACTTCATACACAGAATCTCGAATCAGTCGCGCGCAGGGACAAGAAAGATCAGCCTCACATGTTTGTCCTCGGGATTGTCGTTCCGGTGCTTCTTCTGCGGACGCGCTTTCACGGGGCTCAACGCGATAGCCGCGACGCGTTCAGCCTTGATGGCTTTCTTTGGCGAGGGTATCCTGCCATTGCGGCGGGCTAGTTTGTCCCGTATGGTCTTCTTGAGCGCTGGCATGAAGAAAATGTTGAGGAGACCATCATTGAAATTTTCGGAGTCCAGCAGTCTAAGAAACTTTGCAACGAGGGCGCCAGAAGGGCAGATTAAGGTATGATCACTGACAATTTTGGGAACTGGTCGCCCAAATGTCCGGATTTTTTTGATCGGAAACTTTGGATGACTATATGGGACATATATCGAGAGATCTGTTGAGCCAGATTTACTACTATATGCATTGTGGACTCAGGAATGTGTGTTCTACGGGATCTCGGCCCAATATGGTAGTGTCACAGCGGATCACGTGGGGCAACCGCGTTTGCCTGTCCGCTACTAGTACCTTACCATCATCGTCGTCTGTGGGCTTCGTGCTCCGGAATCGTCTGCGAGCTCTACGCAGCAGACGAAATACGGCTTCGTGCTGTACACAGACTTTCTCCTGTCCTCGCCGATATCAACGCGAAACCCGTCAAGTTTGCGCAGCGCGCGGCATCATGAGTGCTCCCGAGACTCTCTACAAAATCAGAGAGGGGATTTCCATCGTCCAGGGTGTCGACCTGCTTCGAAATCGTCGCAAGGACGGTGCGTTCCAAGTATTGCGTGCATGGCATCGTGACTGACTTGGACTAGCAAAACTTGGTCCATGGGACGGCCGAGTGGGAGCTCACATCGTCATCAACACCGTTTCCTGCTTCATCACAACGAACGCGTCATACGTTCCAGCTCCTCCGCCCGCCGTATTGAACGATGGCGTCCCCGCGGGCCACGTGCGACTCCGCAAGGACATGCGCTGGGGTGTAGATGATCCATGTCAGTGGCCGCAGGAGTTTATGGAAGACTTCGTACACATCGCTTGCATTCCCAGGCCCCATTCGGACCCGGAGCAGGAGGCAATGTGGTGGGATCCGTCTCGGGCGAGCTTCGTATGCCCAGCTTCTGGCCAAACAGCGACGCGGGGTCTGGGTAAACTCAGTCTGCACCAAATCGGCCGCCTCTCGCCCCTCGTCTACGCCCTTGAAGAAGAATGCAAGCAGTACATGAAGTCGTTCGTTGCGCCGAAGAATCCACCTGAGGTGCTCGGGCAACTGATGCAGGAAATGCGATACGCTCTGGACCGGCTGACATCCATTCCCTGCACGTACGACCGAATGGTGCTCGACGTTCGCTCCGTACAGCGCACGTACTTGGAACTTGTTGGTCTTCTCCGGTACATGAAGATGTACGCGCCACGGATGTCCAGTCGTGGCTCGCGCGACTCCGAGGGGAAGGCACCTCCCGCCGGTGACTGCGTGGGCGTCTTTGTCTCGAGCCCGGAGTGGGCTCAGAACTTGCATTCGGCGGGGATTCCATACTGGTTCATAAGACCGCTCGATACGTTCTCCGACGCGAATATACTGAAGGTCGTAGAACCTCTGGACCCCTTGCACTATCTGGAGATCGAGCCGAGTCCAAGCTTCGGAACCGTTCCCGCCGGACCTACTCTCAAAGAACGTCTGCGCGCCTATCACTTCGGCTCCCGCTCGCATCCCTGGTATTTCAATCCGCTGCAGGCCGCTCTGGCAGACGGGGAATCGTCGAGCGCGGGCCCGACGAACTCCTCGATTGACTTGTCGGGCGCAGCGCCCTCGTCTTCCAGAGGGCCGAGTCGAATGCCAGCAGCTCATGCCGAGGCAGTTGCGCCGAGGAACAAGGCGGCCTCCGTGTCGTCGTCCGCATCTGGGTCGAAAAGGGGGACTGATGGCGGGGGACAGCGGGGGGGAAGAAGAACGTCAAGCAGAGATACACGCCCTGTACGTGGGCTACTCCCGTAGACGAGTACTATACTGACTGCCAAGACGTAGATCCCAAAGCCTCCGGCCACAAGACATTCGTCGAGAGGGACAAATACATTGTTTTCGAGAGTCCCTACATGGCCCCAACTATCCCTGCTTGGCAGCGTGCTCTCGCCAGTGTCGACAAGGGCCCACGGGCGTGGACTGCCGGTCGCCCGCTCAATCGCTATGCACTTCCCGAGCCAGCGCTATTGATATCGGCCGAACGTCGGGCACTCTATCTTTACCACTATCAGCTCATGCGACATGCTCTGCAATACCTGCTGGGCAACCCTCAGGACCCTCCGTACCGGGGGTTGGTGGCTCAGGAGTGGCGCGACGTGCTGGCGGGGAAAGTCATGGAACAGGGAGCCGCTGGCAGCGAGGCCCGGGCCCGGGCTGCTGTGATCGAGCAGGTCCTAGGGCCGGCGATGAAGGCTTGCGGGGTGGACGTACGGTCAGAGTTTCCGGCGAAGCAGGTGGAGGTCATAACGCCGATGCGAGGACAGGAGCTCACTTGGGAGCTGGCTGAAATGGGCTTTCGCTTCGAATTGCCCCTGCTAGACGCTATGGCCTCCGGTCGCCGCCGCAGCGAAGAATGTCTTCAGTGTTTCCCCGGGAAGCCGATCGGGCCTGATCTCGCCGAAGGAAAGCTCGGATTTGCCGCTCTTCAGATGAAGGACCGACTGCCGCATCTACTGCAGCTCGCGGGGCTCATGCGCGCCTGGCATCCCCAGCGTCTCCCTCGCCCGGATATCATCACCCGCTGCGTGGGGGAGAACGAGTGGACAACGGAACGGATCCGGTTGCTGGAGGAGGGGGTCGCGAGGTATTACACGCAGACCTTTTACGAGTATTTCGGTCGCGCTGCCATCATCCCGATGCGGCTGGAGCATGAGTTCGGGAGCGGGGAGGTGGTACCATCGCAGAGAGGGGACGTCTGTATGGGGGATCCAGATTACGAGGATGGCGAAGTTTGAGTCCTGCTGCACCCGCTACTCTTTCTTGAAACACAGCTGATGTATATACCTGCCACCTCTCCTGTGCCTCTGCCGCGGGGTGCGGGTACACCATGGCGAAGAGGGCCTCGTGCACGAGCGCCCTGAGCGCCCCGCGCTCCACCCTCGGCTGCGCACTACCGCTCTCCCCTCCGCTCCCCAACTCGACCACCAAAGCCGGATGTCTGCCCCTCCCCCAATACGCCCTCTTCCTCCTCGCCCCCGTCCCCGGCTGCGGCGGCACACCCTTCACCCACGGAAACTCGTCCTCATCATCACTACTCTCTTCATCCCTTCTCTGCCTGCTGTTCCTCATCCTCAACCCGCACACCGGTAGCAAACAGCCTCTTAACGCCCCCCAGACGAACCCTCGGCACTTTATACAGGACGAGCTTCGCACCCCTCACCTCCATCTTCGCGGGCTTCCACACGCGCGCATCGGCGAGGCCGTACGCGGTTGAGACAGGGCGGTTGACGAAGCCCGCGTGATACACGATCTGCGACCGCGCGTTGGCGCGCGGGGGGGCAGGGAAAGGGGGTGGAGGGCCGAAGAGTTGGAGGCGGAGAGAGGCGAGGTCGACGGCGCGGAGGCGGGGGAGAGGACGATGGGCAGGGCGAGGAGCGCCGCGCCGTCGCGATCGTGCTGCTTCGTCTGGGCGGGTGCTGCACGGTCGCTCGTTAGCTACCGCATGTCACCATCCATGTCGGAAAATAAAATACATACCGCTGCGGCCTGCCCCCGAAATGGAACGCGTTTGCGAACCCCCCTCGTTTCTCTTTCGGTTCTGCCACGGGAACGGGGACAGGTACGAGATCGAGCTGGCCCGCGCTGCCCTCCCAGCCCATGCTGCTCGCCGACTCGAGAGCTTCGGCGTGAAGCTGTGGGATCGGGTATGTACGTGTCCTGCTTCCGGCGCGCCTGCACCAACTCGTCGTCAACAACACGTATCTCCAGCTAGGAGAGACTTACCACAGCCATTATCACCCGATAAAGACGGCAAAATCGATATCGACACGGGCGAATCTCCAACATCCCTGAAGTCCTTCTCCTTTTCACCTCCGATAGCAGACCAAACCATCCCGCACCACGCGCGCTGGGCGGCGTCGAGCCAGGGCTCCCTGTGCCCGTGCCCGCGCCCGTGGCCGACATCCTGAGGTAGCCGAGCCGAGCGACGGGAACTTTGGAGCGGTGAGGAAGCTGCGCGCCTGGCTGACAGATTACAATAATCAGCTGCGCGCACTTCGTTCATGTTTCTGATTGACTCACCGGCGGCTACGATCTCCATGTTCATCTCGAAATCCTGCACTCTCTCCTTCCCCTTGCGCAACGTCACAAGGGTGCAACACCAGCAGCAGCAGGCGAAGCTCCGCCCGCGCACCACCACTTGAGCATCTCGACTCCTGCGCACTCTTGACGACACAGAGAAGAGGACCGACGTCACACGAGTGCCTCGGTCTTGCCCCGCAAGTGCGTGAGTGTTTCCGTTTCTGTAGGTGGCGGATACATGGCGCTTGCGCCAGCGAATGTTTTCCTGGGCATTTCACGTTGAGACATGGCTTGCTCAGCGGCCCTAAGCCAGGGCGAGCGTGGTGACTGGAGACAGGACCAAGCAGTAAATATGTTAAGGGTATGTAGAGGTCAGATCGCGCCTGCGGCTTCTTCCAAACGCCGGAGTGGTCGAAGACAGGGAAACGGATACAAGTGCAAACGGATCACTAGCCCGATCACTTTGCACGAACCAAACAACGGCCTCCGCCGTTCAAGCTTCAAGTGCTTGACCAGGTCCACTCGACACGTTCCAGGCTCCCGCCGCCTTAGTTTGGCTCCCCACAGCCCGTTATATATCACTGGGTTTACGCTGGAACCCCTGCCTCGTGCACCTCCACATTTTGTACTGTGATAAGTACAATCGACGCCGCCGGTCTTTCTGCATGGATTCATTGCGTCTCCGTCGCTCGAAACGGGGTGTATCTGGGCCGAATAGTTGAGCACATTCTTTTTTTAATAATTGCCACTTCTCCTGTATAAAAACAGGTATTTTCTTGCAATACACAAGCTTTTTAGCCCCCGAGCTCGCTATCGAATTTCCCGTTTTCGACCTACGCCCCCGCCTTCGTCATCGCCTACTTCAACGTCCTTGTCCGCGCCTCTTCCCCTGTTGGTAATCAGTCTCGCACGCTTCCAGACCTCCCGCCGCCGGTGATCTGTCAGTTCACGGCAGCCTGGCGTCATCGCCAGCCGGATGGTAGGCGCTCAGCGCTTGACAGACCGAGCTTGAAGACGCGGTTACCGTATCATGTGGAGCAAATTGTATGACTCGGTATGAGACGCTTCAAGTTGGAAGAGACGACCGCTATGCTCCGCTACCTGCTTCAGACCCCTTCCACTCGACGAATGAAGAAAACCTTCGTCTACCATCTGCATCCCCGTAGTCTATACTCCAGCCGAATCTTCTCATCTTGGCAGCCCGTTCAAAGTCTGGTTTCGTCGCCTATATACCGCTGACGACGTCGCAGAGTGTCTGAAGTACCTGTTTTGGGATTGAACGGTAACAACGCCAGGTCGTTACGCAGGCAGTTCCAACTTCCCACTACGAGCCCCCCCGTACTTCGTCTCTTCGTAGGAACCGCCCGAAGGCCGTGTGACAGGGCTGTCACCAAACGTATCCGTCCTGTGCATCGCATCCATCTCGGTGTCCATGGCCTGCTTGAATAGCGGCCAATCGTCTCGCTTCATCGCTTCTTTGACTGTCCGCGCGTCCGACATATTGCCGAGACCAGCAAACGCGAACTCCAACTCCGCTGGGTGACTTCGTGTCCCCGTTTCTTCGATATGCGCGACGTGGGCAGAACGGCGCGTTTTGCCACCTTCCAGAATGTTTGGGGGGTCAATCTTGCTCGAAACATTGCGCGGGGCGGGCCGCTCCGGTGATTCCGGCGTTGGAACTCGAGCCGGGCTAGAGAGAGGAGACGTGGGTGGAGATTCGGGCAGCAGGAATGTTTCGGCTGGATGAGGTGCGTGATGAATGTTCTGCACATCTCCAGCGCTGATATTCTTATTCTCCCCCTCATTCAGCACTCTTTAGATCTCTCCTCCGCTCTTTCTGGTCTTGGACTCAAATTTTATACTTCGTTCAACATGTATGCTTCGATGATCGGCATAATAAGTACACTCTGTGCCCGTCAATCGTCTCTTGATCAAAGCCCAATCTTGCATCGCCCGCGCGTCCATCCAGCTTACTTCCGCTGATCTCGTGGACTCCAATCTTGCATCCCCACTCGTGGAGGTGCCGAAGATCAGCTTTCTCGTTGTGGAACGCCTCGTACGGCGTTTTTCCACCTAACGCGCGAGTCGAGGTCCTATTCTTGAGCCCTGCTGCGTGCTTCAACGCTTATCTCCATAGGTTATCCGGGAGATGGGCTGCGTGTAACATGGCACGCAGTTTCTCGAGCAACGTCCGATGGCTACCGGCCGCTTCCGGCCATCGATCACTGCGTCACTGACGCCATCTGATCCGATCACCGGCGCAAGTCGGCTGCTGCCTCTCCTTTCCAACCACGCCTTCTCTACTAACCCTCGGTCTGCGTCGCTGCCACAATTGACTGCCTCATATAAACCATGCCTTTCGTCGCGGACGGGCCCGGCTACGTTTACGCATTCGTCATACTCCACAACATCCGTGACAACGACGACGACGCCCTGGCAGTCAAACTCGGGCGCACGAATGATCTCGAGCGGCGGCGCAAAGAATGGGCGCGCCAGTGCCGCAACCAGCCCCAGCGATGGTTGCTGGCGTGGCATGTGCCTCTCGCCGGCGAATTCGGTCAGTTTTCCCGTATGTGTTTCTTTCTGCAATTCAACCGCGCAGAGGCGATTCTGCACCGGCATTTCAAACGGGCGGGGGCGTGGCTCCGACGGCACCCATGTGGCTTTTGCACGCGGCGCCACCAGGAAAAATTTGATTTGCGTCGGTGTGGTGGGTTGGCCGGAGTGGAGGGGGTGGTGAGGGATTATCATCGGCGGCTGGGGTGGGCGGTGAACGCGTAAGTCCTTATTCTCTTGTTTGCCGTAACTCATATCGTTTCTCAGACATCGGTTCTAACGCACATAGACGTATATCTGTACTTGCTTAGCTACAAGCGCAATTGCGAAGCACATTGTGGTCTGCATCCTTTCTTATCACGCTGGCGTATCCACACAAGCTCACGCCATTTTTTTTCAGTGTCCGGATGACCCCAACGAATCCACCGCTGAGTGGTCGTCTTCCCCTCTCATGCTGATTCTTTATTAGTTCTCCTCCTCAAATTTGCCGGTTGGAGTCGATCCAAGGCCTTTTCAGCTGTCGCCTAAATGTGTTCAGCGCACGGGACCCGTCTCAAATGTCGGAATCACCATGCACCAGGTAATCTTCTTACAGTCACATTCATATCCTTTCGCTTTCTCGCTGTTTTTCCATTATATCGCCCTCGCTGCCCCAGCTGCTACGGGCCCTGTCACCGGACCTTTCTTTCTTTGCTGTTCCACAAACGGAAAGGGGCGGCTAAGCATGGGGAACTTGCACGCTATCCGAGACTCGAGCTCTCCAATCAACCCTCCCTCTTGAACCCAGACAAACAACATCTCGCAAACCTAGCATCTCGCAAACCTTTCGGCCATTCGTGTTTTTAGCTCACACCCTACAGGCATCACATACACATGAATACAACATGTCCGCAGGTATATGCAACGGAAGCACTTTCAAGTTCCGCGTCATCCTTGGCCATCCGCCCGGTGTACCACCCCCCTGCAGACCATGGGTTCAGGTATATCGCTTAATGTTGCAGATTTGATGGTAATCCCCACAGCATTCCTTGTCGCGACTGCCAAGTCGATCAGGAGTTGTACTTGTTCCTTCCTTTCCCTGTCATTTCGTTTGCAAAGCTAACCTACTGTATTGAGAAACGAGGATAAAAGACTCGTTCATATTCGTAGTGAGCATACAGTAAATATTTATACTAACTAGAACTATCTACGGAAAACTGTGGAAATATGAAGAACAAGAGAAATAATGCGGCGCAGTGTTAAAACACCTACGGCGCAGGGAATGCGGACTACGGCGTAGTGCGCTGACTAGGCGCAGCACCGGTAATTCGGTTTGTTGAACTACCGAGTTACAACATACTGTTTTTACTACCGTCATCCGAGACTTGCCAGTAAACCACCCGCCGCACAGCACTGCTGTCCAGGAGGACTGTCAAGCTACCCTCAATCCGCACGGCAGTCCTTGTTAGCCACTGCTTCATTCGCTGCTTGTCAAGACCGCTGACTCATCTCCTTCGTTAATTCGTTCTTTACTTTCGTGCCGCTGTAGTAATTCATCTGGTCTCCCAAAGCCTGCCTCATGTCTACGGTACTGTACTGTAATCTTACATTTACCGTGAAAACACGTGGCAGATACCCGTGGTGCACTGGTGTCAAGGAGCAATGCTATCTCTATTCGCAGACGACACGACAATCTACCTGTCAAGCTACGACTCATAGACGACTCTTTGGGATATCCTCGGCGCCTTGTACGGCGTCACCAACGGAAAATTTCAATAGGCGGAAAAGTTAAAACTGTGATTCTTGCTCTCAGATCCGCTCCTTGCAAAATGTACTCAAGCAGATTGGAATACTACCCTTCGGTTCCCGCGAATACAGACAACAGTTGATAGTGGATCCATCGCGATGGCGTCGCCACCAGTATCCTCATCTTGAACGTGAAAGATCCGGTCGGGCTGGGGTTAAAGACAGATGGGACAGCGAAAGAGGCTTGGGACTCACTCAGGGATTCCGTCTACGGCCGCGTTACGGATCTCGGGCTCAGTCGAGCCCAGCGCGAGCTCAAGGAGTCGATGTATATTTCGTCTCTTCGTAGGAACGAAGATCTTCGTCACTTGATGTTGGAAATACAACCCGTGACCGCGGTTCAATTCCAATTGAACCGCCCATATGAAATGTAACCATGCCACTTTCTTACTATCTTTTACTATTTCATTGATGGCACTCTTTTATGCAATTTACCATGCTTTTTTACTCCACGAGCATATGCTCTACATAGTTACAATTCCAATTACCTTTTGATCTCATAGATAAGAGACTTGTATAAATACGTACTGTCTCTTCCGAATGAATTCAGTCTGTTCTTTACTTGCGAACCTAGTGAATCTTCCCAATGTTAGTGTTGTCCGGGTCGGGTCGCCGACCCGAGACCCGAGCCCGACCCGCCCGACCCAGGCCCGACCCGAGCCCGACCCTGCAGTGGGTCGGTACGGGCTCAGGGTCGGGTCTGCCACCTACTGCGACCCGCCGACCCGGGCCTGAGCCCGGGCCGGCTCAGCTAGAGAATTCTCGGCACTGGTGTAGATCTGATCCTTCTTGCCGACAAATTTAATACCGGCTATCACTGATGAGATGATTCTGAGTTGAATAAGCGGCAACTTACAAGTCTCCCATAACACCCTGAGTTGCCGGCACCTCATCGGCACCTTTCTATCAGTCTGGGAGCCTTGAAAAGTGTTTTGATAGACTTGAATTAGCACTGTGAATACTTAGATACAGACATCCTCAATCAAAAAAATGGTCTACAGCTATCAAAATCTTACTAATAGTGCTTACACCCCGACCCTGGGCCTGAGCCCAAGCCCGACCCCGACCCGACCTGCCTGCGGGCTCAGGGTCGGGTCGGGGCTCAGCAAGGACCCAAGCCCTCCCCGACCCGACCCAAGCCCGGGCTTGCAGGCCCGACCCGACCCGGACATCACTACTTCCCATAGGTTATGGGCCCCGACCCTCGCATCTAAAGAAAACGAAATCCTTGCAACCACGATATATTCATCGAAACCAACCTATCTACCAAAAATGTCCTCCACCACATCCACACGCCTCGGCGATGACTTCTTGCGTATTCCGAAGCTCGATGTCACCGGCCAGAATTGGGTCATTTACAAAGACCGATTCATTTGGGCCATCGACGCTCGAGGCTTTGCAGAGCACCTTGATACCAACTCAGGGTCGCCGGAAGATCCCCTTGAAGCGATTCGCAGTACCGCCGGAACGCCAGTTGTTTTGACGGCGCAACAGCTGGTCATTGATGCTGAGTGGAAGAAAGAAGTAAAGTTGTGGCAGCAAGGCGAAGCGATCGTGAAGCAGCAGATCGCAGGAACAATACCAGACTCACTGTTCATGAAGATCCGAGGCAAACCGACAGCCAGTGCCATTTGGGATGAACTCTGCAACGAATTCCAGAAGAAATCCCGCATGGTTTCCGTCGATCTGCGCCGCAGGCTTCAAGAGGAACGCTGTGATGAGCGTGGCGATATCCGCGCACATTTCACAAAGCTCCGGACCATGCGCGAAGATCTCGCAGCAATGGGTCAACCGCCGACTGAGGATGATTTTTACGCAATCATTCTCGGCTCCCTGCCCTCCTCATTCGATCCGTATATTTCCGCAGTCAGCGCAACATCTAGCGTGCTCGGAACTAGCCTCACTGCAGATGAACTCATGCTCACTGTCACGGACGAATATGAACGCCGACTTTTGAAGAAGAACGGCAAGAAAGATGACAAGGATGTCGCCTTTCTCTCCAATGACCAATCCAGCGGGAAAGGTCGGAACGGAGGTTCAAAATCGAAGAAGAATGCCGAATGCTTTAATTGCAAGAAGAAGGGTCATTATAAATCGGATTGTTGGGCCGAAGGCGGTGGGAAAGCCGGCCAGGGACCAAAAGGGAGCGGCAAAGGAAAATCAAAGGCCAAGGAAAGTGCCGCAAAGGCAGAAGACTCGGACAGCGCCTGGATGGCGCATGCCGAATCAAATGAAGTTCTTGACTTCATCGAAGAAGGCCGAACATATCTGTGTCAACAGACAGCACGGGACGCCACGAGGATGACCTACTCGCGTTCGAAGGTTCGATTTGCTCGGAAGATTGCAGCGATATTTTCGATGGTCTTGCCGATAATCCGGGAATGGAAGATCCATATGAAGGGATGCCTGAACTTCAATCAGTATCAGAGTCAGACTCCTACTCCGACTGCGACGATTACAACAAAGACATACATGACTGGTTCGACAGCGATTCGGACAGTGGAGATTCCATGCCCGAGCTCCAAGATATATCAGACTCGGAAGACGAAGATGACGATTCAGACTGCCGCAGCGATATCAGCAACGACGGGTCACACACAAGCAATGGTTCATTTGAGTTCATTGAACCTACCGAAGCCAATGTGGACCAATTCTTGGCCCGTGCGCCGACTCGAGAGGCTCTGAATGAGCAGGCCTTGAAAGATGGGCTGTTGCAGAATGCGGGAACGGAAGAAGCGTACACAACATCATTTGATTCAGCAATGCTTACTACGGATACACCCGGGAAAACCCTCATCGACATTGATTTGTACGACTCGGGGGCGTCCAAGCATTTTTCCGGCAATCGCGACCGCTTTATCAACTACGTTGAAACCCCGCCAACCGCTATCACGGCAGCAGACAAGCGATCGTTCAGCGCTATTGGCAAGGGCGACATGTACATCACTGTGCCCAACGGTGATAAGCCAGCATCCCGGATTCTCCTTAGGGATGTACTGTACGCACCTACGATGGGAGTAACCCTTATCTCCATCAGTCGTATCGATGCCGCCGGATCGCATGTCTGGTTCGGAGACGGTGCCTGTCGTATTTTCGACAAGGACCGGGAGCCTGTCGGAAAAATCAACGAGAAGGGGGGCCTGTACAGAGTTTTCACCCCACACGCGAAAGCCGCGTCCGAATTTGCTGGAGTTGCGAAACAGAAGGTCACCATTGATGAACTGCATCGCAAAATGGGACACATCTCTCACGAGGCTGCGCGAAAGCTTGTCAAGGACGGGCTTGTGCATGGCATTGAACTTGATGAAGCTAGCGAAGCTACAATTTGTGAATCTTGCGAGTTCGCGAAGATGACACGGAAACCAATTCAGAAGTTTCGTGAGGCTCAGCGTGCTGAAAACCTTGGCGATGAGGTCCATTCCGACGTTTGGGGACCCGCACCTGTTCGCACTTTGCATCACAAAGAATATTTTGTCAGCTTCACGGACGACAAAAGCCGGTACACACGCGTATATTTGATGGTTCATAAAGACGAAGTCTTTGAACACTATCGTGCAAATGAGGCCTGGTGGAAGACACAGAAGAATGTCAGAATCAAATGCCTACGCTCGGATCGCGGAGGAGAATATAGGAGCCAGGAATTGACAATTACCTTGCGATCCAAGGCACTATCCGCCGCCTCACAGTCCATCATACTCCCGAGTATAACGGAGTTTCCGAACGGCTGAACCGTACATTACTGAACAAAGTTCGCGCGATGCTTCATGACAGCGGCTTGCCCAAATTTCTGTGGGGCGAAGCACTGATGCATGCAGTATATCTGAAGAATCGTACCTGGACCCGCGCAATCGGCGAAACAACTCCTCATGAAATCGTTTTTGGAGAGAAGCCTGTCCTGGCTGAATTGCATCCTTGGGGCTGCAAGGTTCGAGTGCACGACATCAATGGCTCGAAGCTAGATATGCGAGCAAAAGAAGGCCATTGGATCGGGTTTGATGAAGAGAGCGCTGCTCACCGGATTTATTGGCCGGACCGTCGCACGGTTGGAATTGAGCGCAGTGTGAGCTTCAACGCAACTGAAGACGAAGTTCTTGTGGACAAATTGCCGCTCGAGGGGGAGTGGGAAAGAGCCGATCGTCCATTTGTCCCGAACGGAATTCAGGCGCTCCGCAATGATGTCAGCGGGGAACCGAACTTTTCGACTGGCAAGACGACGTCATTGCCCCCAAAGATGGACCACAGAGAGCCACAATCGAGGAAATACCTGACCAAGAAGATTTGCAGCAGCCACAACAGGAGGAAGAAAATAATCCGGCACCAAACCTGCCTCAGAATGATTTTCTCGGTGATAATTTCGAGAATCCCGCCCCTGAAGGCCGCACCAAACGTGTCCGCAAAGAATCCGACTATATTCGACGCCTCCGCAGTGGAGAGGGTGTCATTAGCAATCTCCGACGCGATCCCGCTATCCCGAAGGGTATCCAGGAAGTTGCCGAACACGCTACCTCGGATGATTGGGAAATGGTCGCAGTTGAAGACTTTGCAATGGCGGCTGCTACAGCAGGTGCTGAAGGACTTGAGCCGACGTTCGAAGAGGCGAAAAAGAGACCCGATTGGCCTAAATGGGAAGAGGCAATCAAGAAAGAGCTCGCTTCTTTGGAACGTAATGGCACATGGTCAATCACGGAGCGCCCGTCCGGCGCTAAAGTCGTTGGTGCAAAATGGGTTCTCCGCATCAAGAAGAATGCCGCTGGCGAGATAGAGAAGTACAAGGCCCGATTGGTCGCGCAAGGATTTACACAAATCTACGGCATCAATTACTATGAAACTTATGCACCTGTTGCAAAGTTATCATCATTCCGACTTCTTCTCGCAATTGCAGCACGCAACAATTGGCCCGTGCACACAATCGACTTTGAAAGTGCATTCTTGAATGGTGTCCTTGCAGAGGATGAGTCCATTTACCTGGAACAACCACCCGGCTATGCGACAAAAGACGAGAAGATGTATGTGCTAAAATTGCACAAGTCTATCTACGGTCTTCGGCAGGGCGCGAAGAACTGGTACGATGTTCTCTGCGAGGCGCTCGCCGATTTGAACTTCAAGCGATGCGAATCCGACCACAGTGTATTTTTCAAGGAGGAAAACAACGAACTCCTCATCCTTGCAATTCATGTAGATGATTGCATGGTTCTCGGAAGTTCTCTCATTCAAATCCAAAGGTTCAAACGGGAAATGAATGAAAAATACAAGCTCACCGACCTGGGTCCGATTAATTGGCTACTTGGAATCAAGGTCACTCGTGATCACACGGAGCGCACGCTCACTTTGTCGCAACATGCCTATATCGAGGCAATTATCACACGGTTCAAATTCAATGATTTGAAACCGAGCGCCATGCCACTTGACCCGAACATTCCTCTCAGCAAGTCTCAGTCACCCACGAGCGTGAATGACATTGCCCGCATGAAGAACGTTCCGTACCGCGAAGCTGTCGGATCTTTGATGTACGCCGCGATGGGTACCCGTCCCGACATTGCATTCGCTGTCTCCACCGTCTCTCAGTTCAATGACAACCCCGGTTGGGCGCACTGGGAAGCCGTCAAACACATTTACAAGTATCTTCTTGGCACAAAGAAATTGGAACTTGTTTATGGAGGAGACAAGCGCGGTTTACAAGGCTATGTTGATGCCGATGGCGCCTCGCAGGACCATCGCAGGGCCATCAGTGGCTACGTCTTCATGGTTGACGGTGGCGCCGTTTCTTGGTCTTCGAAGAAACAAGAGCTCGTTACTCTTTCAACGACAGAAGCCGAATATGTTGCCGCAACTCACGCTGCCAAGGAAGCGATGTGGATGCGCAAGTTGATTGGGGAAATATTTCGCCCATTGACCTCACCCACCACTTTATTCAGCGACAGCAAATCAGCTATTGCACTCGCAGAAGACGGTCATTATCACGCACGCACCAAGCACATCGATTTGCGCTACCATTATATCCGCTATATCATGGAAGCTGAAGCCGTCAAGCTAATTTATTGTGCCACGGACGAGATGGTTGCCGACACCCTCACAAAAGCCCTGCCCAGTGCGAAGGCCAAACACTTCGCTCGCGCTCTCGGATTGTCCACGGTTTGAGGGGGAGTGTTGGAAATACAACCCGTGACCGCGGTTCAATTCCAATTGAACCGCCCATATGAAATGTAACCATGCCACTTTCTTACTATCTTTACTATTTCATTGATGGCACTCTTTTATGCAATTTACCATGCTTTTTTACTCCACGAGCATATGCTCTACATAGTTACAATTCCAATTACCTTTTGATCTCATAGATAAGAGACTTGTATAAATACGTACTGTCTCTTCCGAATGAATTCAGTCTGTTCTTTACTTGCGAACCTAGTGAATCTTCCCATACTTGATTGAGGATCTTCGTCACTTGATAGGCAAGTTCGTCGGAAGGATAGGGAAAGTTCGTGAGATCAGAATTAAGCGAAGGAAAGTTCGTCCGAAGAGACGGAAAGCTTCGAAAACATGGAAAGTTCGTCAGGACACTCTGAAAGTCCGTCAGATGGCCAATTCTGGCTGCCGGTTCCGTAAGCATTGAACAGTGATCCGCCGCCTCCAGGGCCCCACTTGCCCAGACCTCGGTCCAAGCTAGTAAAACGGTTGCGGTGCGGTCTGTAACGTTCCGCGGAGATTTGTTATCAAACAATTCTTAGCTAGTTACAATATAAAGTGAATTTGTTGGCATAACCAAAGTGGGCGTGTTGTGTGCGTGAGTCAATCGAGGCCACCCTCAAATAAGCTTTCAAAGGTACCTGAGCTCTGGTTCAACTTGGGTCAATTGTGTGAACGGTTCGCTGTAGCACAGTTCCTCTCTGTGTTGCTTCGGGGTTGTAAATTGTTACTAAGAAGTACGCTGGGTTAAACCCCCGGGTGTTTCTACTGAGGTTCGCAAGGTTTCGCCCCTTGGACACTTCAAAAACCTTTCCGAGGAACATATTTCCGAGGAATCTCAATATAAAAACCCTATACATTGTTCATTTGTGTACTTTGTGACCGAAATCTACCAATCCGAGGACTCTTTAGTTGGAAGTTTGATCTGATACATTTCTAAGAAACGAAGAGTGCTTTCCGAGGAAACATTAATCTTACCTGTATACTGCAGGGTGACCCGAACTCAAATTGTTGAGAGAGACTTCTGACATACCAAGGTTCATTGGTTTATTGTGTGTGTGTGTGTGGATTGAAGGTTTTAAGTGGTAGTTGCTTCACAGTAACGTTCCGCGGAAGATCTTAAATCTATTTCAAAGTTCACGCTAGTGTGTCGGAGTTGCCGTCTCACCGGGAGGCTGATAAGATTTCGGCGTAGGTGCTTGAAGCCCTAACAGCTGACTGTGTGTCTCAGTATTCCAACTCTCCAAAGACACGGCGCGAGCTCATCCGCCGGTGCAGTGTATTGTAATCCCGGCGCCGACCGTTTGTATCAAAAGTGGCTGGACTGGTTCGTCGGGAAATCCGGGCGAAGCCTCTATGACTTGCTGTCCATTTGGTCTTACTGGGGCCGGTTGAGGCAAAGTTGATTCAGCCATAGGACGAGTCCATCGTCTATGTAGACGACAGTGGTTGCCCTTGTACTCCGCTAAAAATAGTAGTCAACGGACAAGAACGGTCTTCAATCTTCTTCGATACATGCGCTGATTCAATTTTATAGTGGACCCACGCAAAGAACCGGCTAGGAGGACCTCGCGTACATCGCTGAATTGCTCCCCGCAGCTGAATGGGGCCGGGGCGCGTGTCTCGAGTGCGTTCCTTACTCCTCTCTCACCTTCTCTTCTCCTTCTTTCACAGCGCACCAAGCGGACACTGACGCGCTACGCGACACAGGACGTAGGCGCCGCAAAACGAACAAGAGCACCTCGCGTGCTTCCTCGCCGGCTCGCTCATGCCGTCGAGGGGCACTATCAGCTTCCCGGGGGCGGGTACGCGACCGTGCTCGACGTGTACAGTACGCCGATGAGCTGGGAGGACAAACAGGAGACGTTCTTCCTGGTGCGTGTCTGCAGATGTCAGAAGGGGAGTAATGATGACCGAGGATGCGGAGCGAGACGCTGAAAACCTCGCCTTCGCGGATGAGCGCCGTGGATTTGGAGGGCGTGATCTTGAAGCCAGATGATTCGCAGGGTTTGTAACTGTGATAGTCCTGTGTACAGAAAGTTGCCAAAAATGAGTTCCTTCATCGACCCCAGAGAACGATATCGATACATCTGAGCCTGGACTCCTTGTCCTCTGATACGCAAGTAGTTATGTAGCCAGGCGCGGCCGAATCAGATAAATTCCCCCATCGTCAGTGATACGCTCCGTTTTTAGTGATCAGTAAAATCCAGGCCCCATCCGAACGTTGTCAGGTCTGAATATCGGCAATGGATATGCCTGTGCGAGCAGGTCACGTCAGTGCGTTCATGCAAACGCGAAGAAACGCACCTTGGTGTTGAATCCATATTCTTGGCACAGGCAAGGACTCTCGTCAGCAAAGAGCGTTGATAAGAAGAAAAGAAAAGAACACATCGTCCGACGGCAGCACAGTATCATCCGAAAAGAGCAGATACAGGGATTTTAGCGTCTCCCTCTACCCCAGGGATAATGCGCGCATCAGTAACGCGCTCTCATCATGATGACAAGAGGAAAGGAAGGGAGGCGAACGCACCATCAAAAACGTCTCCATCTTATCCGCCCACTTCACCGGCACCTCTACATTGAACACACGCTCGCATACCCACCATTCGGCACCCGACAATGCCTTTCAATCGCCTGGAAGATCTCCCACCCGTACTAGCGGTACCGGGGGAGCCCGTCAGGCGCCACTGAGGAAGAACAATTCGATGGTTTCGGGGCGGAGGATGTATCGCGCGTCGCAGACAATTAGTTCGCCGGGCGGTCTGCGTGAGATGAGTTATGTGAAGAATGTAGCAGAGGAGTAGCACGAGGCTGAGGCTTACTTGGCATTTTTTATATATCAATCCGTCTCGCCTCGGCACTCCACCGTCTCCTGAAAGTGCACGATCTCAGGCGCGAGCCCGCTGCGAAAAGGTGAGTTCCATAGAATAAAAATCCGTAACGGCGCAGAGAATGCACCTAGTAGTCCGATACGTATTCACACACGTTTCGGTCAGCTCCGTCCCCATCTTCTAGTCTCTCAGTCCTTCCTCGCTCAGTTCTTCCTTCGGCGGGAC
This sequence comes from Panellus pusillus, assembly GCA_013387415.1. Classification (NCBI taxonomy): domain Eukaryota; kingdom Fungi; phylum Basidiomycota; class Agaricomycetes; order Agaricales; family Mycenaceae; genus Panellus; species Panellus pusillus. The sequence continues at coordinate 17,915 of QVIE01003104.1, read as the reverse complement.
CGACACCGCTGAGATTGCACCGGAGGTGGTGGCCCGGGAGCTAGCATGGGCGACCCGCCGAGAAAGCACGCTAGATGGTCTTGTTTGAGGGCGCGTACCCAGGTTCTGTACACAGAATCCAATCAATCAGTTTGTGAGTGGATAGAGAAAAGGGAGAATGGGGAGAGGTCGTAAATCGCGTTTTCAGTTAGGCGCTCAGCGAGAGAGTGTGTATCACTGGCCAAGGTCAGAAATCCCAAGTCTGACTGTGTCAGAATCAAGAATCGCGCGAACGGAGGGTTACGAATCGCCCCTGCTTGAGAGCTGCAACTGGCGCCAAATTGGCAAAACGGTCAGCGAGAGATGGCAAGCCGAACCCCGCCTTGCATCAAGCCGCGCCGGATAAGTGCCACCCGACGTCTCTTCTCGCCAGTTTTGAACATGCGAAGAAACAAGAAAAAGTAAGACATCAAACAGACACGCACATCGGCCACCGCCCGCCCTCCCCCCTTCGCGGGTGTATCTCGACCGTATACGTGAGCCCCTTGGTGTTGCTCATGCCGAGCATGTTGGTGTGGATGGCGGACATTGCGGGGCGGTACATCTGTGAGAGGGTGAGGGTGTGAGGAGAGGGGAAGAGGGAAGAGGGGACGGGACGCACGTCTCAGTAGATTGTCTCTATGCTGCCCTATGATATAATACAACAAAGATTATTACTGCGAAACCAAGGAAGGAAACAGGGAAGGTATGGTACGCACACTGCACAGTCTGCGGATATTGTTTCCTGCGTATGAGCACGTATCAACGAACGACGAAGAAAGGATGGAAAGCGGAAACGTACAGTAAATACTCATAGTACGAGTCTCCCCTCGACCCAAGCCGGATTTCTGCCGTCATGAACTTGCCCCGCTTGCATACTTTCCCGCCCCTCAGCACACGCAATCAGCCCACCGGGGAAAATGTCGAGACGTGACACCTCATAGAAATAATACCCAGCCCATTCCTCCGCACTGCCCCCTGATAGCCCCTAATCACCTCCTCGCTCTTATACACAAGCTCCTCCCTCCCCGTCAAGTATCCAAGATACCGGAACTCTGGTTGCACTCGCGTTTTGCGAGATTCACGAGGGGGCAGGGCAAGCCGGAGGGGGTAGAGAAGACGGGGAGGGGGCGCGTACCGAGATCGGTTGCGAGGCGGAGGTAGAGGGGTCTACATCAGTTAGAGTGTGTGCGGAGAGGAGGCCGCAGAGGACGCGGCTAGTTGTCTATACAGTGTGTCAGCGTCGTTCATTCCCTCTCGTTATCCGTATAGGAGAGAGGGACAGGAAAATCCCACCTCGAACGTATTGAAATTCTCGAAAGAGAGACTTTCCTCGACCTACTTGCGCGCACGCATACTCGTCGTCGAGCCGCTATATGCTGAACATCGTGTCCAGTGAATCGATGACCGTGTATCCGACTCCGCCAGCAGACGTAAGGTTCGTGCCCTTTTTCGTCATAGGTGATACTCGTCATCGCACGTCGCGTCGCGCTCTGTGTTGCGTGCGCGTTCGTCCACGGGCGTGATAGTGAAGATCAGGAGACGCATTGTATGCGAGCCACGCATGCTGCGGAGCGGGTAGAATCAAACAAGGCTTTTGGCGACGGCGGTAACCCACGCACCTCGAACGCCGCGAAAACCGCATCTCGCTTCTCTACATCCGCCATGAAATCGACAGCCCAGTGGCCCGGACTATCACTCAAAAAGACAACCCAGGCGGGATCGGAAATGGGTAGAAGTATTCGTTCGGGCTCTGCGCATCGCGTCGTCCATAAGCGGGGCAAAAAAAGAGAGGAGTGAATGATTGCGCACGAAGTGATACGGGTGCACCCCGCCGGCCGCTATCGTTCGGAGAAAGAGGAGAATGCTGAGGAGTGTGATGATTGCTGTGAGAGTCCCGCTCCGTGCTGTGACGGGGCTGCCAAGTTGTTAGCTTGACTGCGCATTGCGAGGGGGGTCGTCGACGACGACAGCGCACTGACGGCATTTTTATGCGGAACGGGAGCTTCGGCGGCAGCGACGGAGCAGGATGAGGCGGCGGATGGAGGCCTCCAATTCCGCAGCGTTACCGCAGAGCTCGCCATGGGCTATGGGAGGAGCAAAAGGGCAGGTGATCAGAATCAGATGGTTCATCAATGTCACGGCATGCAGGACGCGGGCCCGGCACAAACCGATAATTAGCGCTGAAAGCGCTCAAGCTGAGTTCACTTTGAGATGTACAATCAAGCTTCAAGCTTCAAGCTTCAGCGCTTCAAGGTGTAGATATCTCCTTTATCACTGTCGGCAGGGTTATTTCCCAAATTCTCGTGGTACCCAGCAACCTAGCCCGGCAGTGCCGGGCCGGACCGGCATCCTAGGTAGTAAAACGGTTGGCTCCCCCGACTCGGATACTATCTGCTACCCTACCTACTAAGTTAAAGTTACTACCCTCTCGCTATGATAATGTTGCTACCTGCTACCCGTGTCGCTACCCACTAGTTGCCAGCTACCTGTTCCCTCGTCCGGGCCGGCGGGCCGCCGTCAGCGCGTGCAATCAACGGAATGAAATTGGATTCGCTGACCACTCCTCGCCGAGGGCGGGTAAACCCATGGATGCGGCACGCCCGGCGCCCGTACGCGTACTACGTAGCGAGGGAAATTCACGAAACAACTATGAATTCCGTTGTCACACTCGTCCGTTGTGATTCCCCGAACCCTCAAGCCAACCTGCTGCGTCTTTGAACTTGAAGTTTGAAGCGCTCCGAAGCCGCGGCTGCCGTCCCAAGGTCACATGCCGGACCAAGCCGTTGCATTGAAGCTGACCGGCTTTTTTCCGACAAAAAATGGAAATTTATCATTATTAGGACTCGGAGGATGCCTTTGATTTAGCATGATCTGCCTCACTAGGTGCCGCACCCGATCAGGGCCAAAGACGCCTGTGTAAACAAAAAGTAAAAAAGTGGTGGTGATTCTGATCATCCTTGCTTTCTACTTCCACCAGCACCCGTAACGCACGTCGCAAGGTATACCTTTTCGCCGCTCGCGACTGCTCGGCTCTGTGCGTGCCTAATTCTCGCTTTACTATACAGACGCCGCGCGATGGATCTCCAGACACTCTCCAATATTTTTCAAGCAACCCTCAGCGCGGACCCCAACGCGCGCAGAGCCGCAGAACTCCAAATACGCAAAGTAATTGCCTCTGTTCTTATGAAAGACTTTATCACCGTGGAACTCACTTTGTTGGATAATCTTGGATTTCCCCCAGGTCGCGCATGAGACTGGTTTGATAGCAGCTCTCTTGCAGATTATCGGCGCGGACAATATCGACCTGTGCGTGCCCTGCACGCGTCTTTTCTCTTTCAATCTCGATCTTTGCCTAGTGCCACTCGCCAGGCGTGCGCCGTGTGGATCAAAAATCGCGTAGATACGACTTATACCCTCGATGCCATCAGCCGTTGCTCAGATCAGGCGCTCGTCGTGTCATCCGATCGTGAGGCGCTGAGGAGCAGCATTCTATCGCTGCTTGCTGGCTCTCAGTCGCGCACCATCACTTTGCAACTCGCGAGCGCGCTCAGGACCGTTGTCGCGCACGACTTTCCTGAGCGCTGGCCCGGGCTCATCGACGCCATCAAAGCGCTCCTGACCAGTGGGGATATCAGGCACGTCCACGCTGGGTGTGTCGCAAGTCTCGAAGCCGTTCGCGCGTTTCGGTTCGTATTATCGATCCAGGAGATATCGTGTAGAAAGTCCTGATTTCGCGCTGTAGGTTCCACCAAACGGCAGATATCATGCCGCGTGTCGTCTCGGAGCTCTTCCCGACTCTGCTGGGGATCGCGACGCAGACGCTACAGACGCCCCCAGTGCCGCGCAGGACATCCCACGATGCTGCACCTCATACTCAAAACCTACAAGACCAGTATTGTTATCAATCTCTCGCCGCATCAACAGTCTGCCGAGAGTCTCGTCCCGTGGGGACAGCTTCTCTTTGGGGTTGTGAATCTGCGGATTCCGAAAGAGGCTGTGCCGGAGGACGAGGACGAGCGTGAAAAGAGCGAGTGGTGGGTGGCGAAGAAGTGGGCGTATGGTATCCTTGGGCGAGTGTTCCATCGGTTTGACTCCCAGACTTTTTTTGCGCACAACTATACTCATTCCCCGTACGCAGATTCAACGGCAACCCCTCGCAGCTGCCCAGTGCGTTGCAAGCTGACTATGCCGCGTTTGCAACGCACTTTGTGTCCGTCTTTGCACCCGAGATATTGGCTATCTATCTGCGTCAGGTTGAGCTCTACGCCGCCGGCCAGGCGTGGCTCAGCAGAAAGTGCCAATATCAGATCCTCAGCTTTTTCACCGAGTGGTGAGTCTTAATACTTCTATCTTCAATCTTCCCGCCGATGCTTTGTACGAAGTATCAAACCCAAGTCAACGTGGACACTCCTCAAGCCGCACTCGCAGACTCTCGTCGAGTCGTTCGTCTTCCCCCTGTTCAGCTTCAACGCGTCCCGCCAGGCGCTTTGGGAGGGTGATTCCGTGGACTATGTCCGTATCTCTGTCGGTCAGTTGCCCATTTCGGGGCTTCCCTTCTTTGGTAGCAGGCAACTCATAATAGTCTTCGCGCGCCTCAGATCAGTACGAGAGTTTCACGACACCAGAGTCCGCCGCGACAACCTTCCTCTTCTCCCTCGGAAGAAGCCGCACCAGGGCGACCTTTATGCCAATCCTTGGTTTTATCGAAGGTATCTTGCGCTCGTACGTCTTTTCTTTCCACTTTTCACACATCAAATCTACTTTACTAACTATCTTCCCCAGCGGCACTCCCGCACCGCAGCGCTTCGGCGCGCTCAATATGACTGCCGCGCTTGGGCCGTGGATTCTGCGACACCCGGATGTCAGCAATAACATAGAGCAGTTCATTCTGCAGTTTGTAATGCCAGAGTTTTCGAGCCCTGACGCATACATGCGAGCTATTGTGAGTCCTGCCATCATCCCTTTTGACGAATTTCGTTCCCACGCGACGCAGGCGTGCGAGGTAGTCCGTACTTTCGTGAAACAGGGATTGATATGTTCCTCCGCGGAGCACCTGTACACGCACTTCCATTGTATCGAGCAGGCGATGGACGACCCCGAGATCCCGGTACGCGTGCAGGCGGTGCTTGCACTTACGGAAATGATTATCTTTTACCCGCGGGTACGGGTCGAGTCTCTTTGATCTTTTCGATCTTGCTGATGTTGTCCATTCGAAAGTCAAGAAAATGGTAGCGCCGCAAGTCCGGAAGGTCATCCAAGGTTTGGCGATCCCGTCTACGGTACATCGATGAGTAAGAGGGCTGATTGGAACTGGTTCTAGTCCTCCTCAAACTCTCAGACGAGACGGACCTCGATATCCTCAACCGCAGCATGGAGGTCATGGTGGAGGCGTTCCAAACAGAGTTCCTGCCTGTCGCGGCTCAGTTGACTGCGCGTCTCGTGAGTCTTTGTTACCAAGTACGTTACGTGCAGGCATGTTGACTGAAGCGCTGCTTAGTGCGAGTCGTACCTTCGGCTGATTACAGAGAGCATGGCCGCGGACGAGGCGGTGAACCCAGATGCAAGCTTCGACACGATGCTCGTGGCGGGGAAGACGACAAGACGTACGCCGCTATGTGCGTCGCCAAGACCCTCAGTACTATCGTCTCTTCGATCGACAGATCGCCCGAGATCCTCGCGCAAGTGCAAGGGGTCATCATCTTTATCGTTACATTCACATTCAGGAACAAGATTTCCCGTGATTCTTTTATTGGGTATTCATGCATCTATCTTGCTAACGGCGTGGGATGTAGCCCTGTTCGACAGCATGTACGACCTGATGGACAGCTTGACGTTCAAGCTGCGCGCCATTTCACCAAACCTGTGGCCCGTATTTGAGCTGATATACAACCTCTTCAAGTCGGACGCTGTTGCCTTCTTCGAGGGTACGTCTCGCGTTCGTGAATGACGTTACGTCCCTATATTGACAGCCCTTCTCAGAAATGCTTCCGTCCCTGGATAACTTTGTCTGGTATGGAAGCGACGTCATTAAGACGCACCCGGACTACCAGCGAATGCTCCTGGACATCTACACGACCTCGATCACGAGCGAGCATCTTGATGAGAATCACCGCGTCAATGGGTGCAAGTTCGCCGAATCTATGCTGCTCAATTTGCGCGGTAGCATCGACGATGTTTGTTGTTTCCATCTCCTTTCACTTTCCCTCTCCCGTTGCTGACGACGGCTACAGGCCCTCCAGCCTATTATCGTCACCGCGCTGAGCCAAATCTACAAATCGGACACGGCGGAGCTTCGCCTGGCAAACCTCGAGGTGCTCATAAACGCAGTGCTCTACAACCCCGCGGCTGCTTTGCACATCATGGAGAGCACACAAGCCGGTGCAGCGCGCGCGTTCTTTAACGCGTGGTTTGTGGCTATCAACGACCACGCCAAGATGCCTCGCGTGCACGACAAGAAGCTGGCGATTATCGCGCTATGTGCGTTGCTTGGGATGGCTCCTGTATCGGTGCCCGAGGCGCTCAAGGACGGGTGGCCTGGCATTGTCGCCGGTATACTCAAGATCTTCAAGGACCTTCCGGCAGCCATTGAAGGTGAGTCGGGGGTTTGGAGATAATAGATCTGGAGCTGACGGGTTGAGCAGCGCGCAAAGCTCTCGAGGAAGCTGAGGGCGAGGACGATGAGGACGATCTCCTTGATGAGAAAAAACTGAACATGAAGGAGGATGACGGTACGACTTCTAAAAAATCCTCTTTTCATCTTGGTTCACCATTTCCTTAGAGGACGTGTGGGATGAACACTCTGCGTGTCTCGAAATGCTTACCGATGACGTGCGCCCACGCAAATACTACCAAGAATATTCCTGAATTTTGACACCCAGGCTGCGCGTCTCCGAGAAAAGGACGAGGACGAGATCGTCGAGGAGCTCGGCTACATCAGCGCCCTGGAAAACGTAAACCTGTACACGATGTTTAAGCAAGCCTTGACCAGTGAGTCGCGCGTCTCTTGCGAATGTCTCTGTGTATATCTGATAAATTTAGCCCTTCAAATGCGAAATAGCCCCGCTTACCAGGCAGCGACAACTTCGCTCAGCATGGAGCAGCAGACGCTTCTCACGGAAGTCATGCAGATAGCCGAGACGCAAGGCGCAGCACCCGCTGCCTAATTTGTTATCTTGATTTTTCTTTCTTTCTCACCTCGCTTTGCCTGCATCTCAGTCACTTCTTCCCTTTCTTATGGGCGATATACTGTGCAAAAATATGGCTCAAATGCATTTCGAACATTTTTCCATCTCTACACTGTCGTTTCCTCAACTTTTCCCAGTCATTTCAACTTTGTCTGAATTATCTTACAGTATATGTTCCATATGTAGCAGTGAGTGGGTACACCGATCTACTAGATACACAAACAATAGTATCAAGAGGGAACATACAAGACAGATAGGTATACTTAGTACGCTAGGATGAGCAATGGAGGGTCGAGAAGCAAGCCTTCAAGCAAGAGACTCGGACGGGTAAAGATGCGTAGAGAAAGAGAGGAAAGGAGAGAAAGAGAAAGAGACGGAAACACAAGTCCCACACCCTCATCCCGCCACTCCGCCCTTTATCTCACGAGGTACGAGTGAATTGATAAAGTGTCTGTAAAAGAGACTAACTCCGCCCACCCCAATCCGATCAGGGTCATACTTATTCGTATTCATATCCAGCAGCGCCAGCTCCGCGTCCGCCAGCCGCGAGCTCTCATGCTTCAGCGAGTTCTCCGCCGCCGTCGGTGATGTTCTCGTCGTCGTCGTTGCAGAGCTCCATGACGGAGAGGCCTAGGCGCCGTTTGTGGGGCGGGACTCATTCCCGTACTCGTACCCGCCGCGCCGCCGCGGTCGTCTGGATGCGCTCTATCGTTATTGAAAGTCAACCAGTAGCACATAAAGTTCAACTTTCTGTTACATTTTATGCTTGACTGACATTGTACTGTACTGGAAACTAACGAATTAAATCCTAGTTTTAGTCAAGGGTACATTCGACCCGGCTAATTTGCCGCTACAGCCGCTGGCAGGGCCGCTGCAGGCCGCTGTTGCGCCGCTGCGGAGCCGCTGCAAGGCCGCTGTGGCGCTGCTGCAGGCCGCTGTTGGGCCGCTGCAGAGCCGCTGCAGGGCCGCTGCAGAGCCGCTGCAGAGCCGCTGCGGTGGCCGCTATGGGGCGGCTGCCACAACAGTGGCCGCTATGGGGCGGCTGCCACAACAGCGGTCTCTGGCGGTTGATCAGACAATTGGCTGCTATTTTACGGATGAAATGGACATGTAATAAATACGGACAGTAAATGTATTGGATGTACTGCTTCACAGCCATCAATGATTGTTTTGCATCCTCACTGATTTTTTCCACGGTTCAACAAAACTGTCATGTGAGACATCATTCGGCCCGCACACCTTCACAAAGCTTCGGCTCTGAGTGTGATAGACGACTTGGCTTGCAATATGATTACAAGTAGTTTAATCTATTGACGGCCTTTGACCCGAGTAAATAGTAAGTAAACTGCAACTAGGTAACGGCGCGAGGTAGGTTACAGCAGGAATTGAGATGGAGTGTGCGGAGTAATGCGAGAGCATCCACAGATCCAGCCAATATTTCACTCAATGCCATTTCTGATATGTGTTTGAATTGATTCAAATGCTAGAGTAGCTGTGTAACAGATCACGCTCTCCCAAGGAGACCGTGACATGTCAGTATGGAAATCCGGAAGGCCCTGCTGATGGCAGGTGCCAAGCGATGGTCAGCCGAGTGATAGAATGATGGGGACCCCGGGAGAGCGTCGCAGTCATTATCATGCACGTATACATACAGCAACATCCATCTCCACTGAGTGTATAAGAATTGTATTGAGAATACTTATCGTATTTGCCTAATTTATCTCACCAAGAGATCGAGGCGCAGTTGAAGCGCAAAAGGAGCCCCCGTACCGCGTACTTCGTCTCTTCATAGGAACCCAGTTCTTCGTCACTTGATAAGCAACTTCGTCGGATCGTAATGTAATTTCGTAGCTTGCCTAATTCGGACTTGTCAATGGCATAACTTCATCGTGAGCACTGAGCAGTGCAAGCTCGTAGCATGCTGAACCTGGCCATGTGATTGAATCATATGATCAGTAATGACATCATTGTAAGGCGAGTTAACAGAACATTGTGTTAACTCGCCTTACAATGATGTCACTATCACGGCGGAGTTGCCATGTGTTGGATGATGTGGCTATGTTGGGCGCCAGAAATGCTGTTGGCACAGCCACATTGTGGCTTTCTCCGAACATTTCCTCAATCACGACGTGCTTCCCAGCCCCATGATTACGTAAATGGATTTCGAGGCATGCTTCCTCGAAATCCGTTTACGTAATACATAGGCATGCCCAGCCCAACCTTCGTGAGCGCCAAAGTCGACAGGGAAGTCTTCAAGTCAGACTGCTCAATGCTCATTGATAAGAGGTCAGACATAATCGAAGTGCATATAAGTATAGGGCATAAATTGGCATAGGGCGTAGGGCATAAATTGGCATAGGGCATAGGGCATAAACTAGTATAATGGCCAGGACAATTATTGATAGCTAAGCAAGGGGCTCAAGTCGGAACCACTGGCAGTACTTGTTGCACTTGTGTTGAGTCGGAAACTTCCGAAATATGGATCCGACGTTGCCCTCTCCGAATAGATCAGTGTCGCCATCGGATTTGACATCCCTTGTGGACCGTTAGATTAAATTTGGTTCAGAATGTGACTTGAAGAAAGACATACGGGCATGTCATAATTTGAGGATCGGTGAGCAGGGTTGATGTTCCTGATTGCAAAGAAAAATCTGAATATCTGGATGAAAACACTCTAAAAAACCCCACCTTGGTAGTCCGAAATAAACATCAATTCGCCGGTCTTCACGTACTGGACATGTTGAGTGAAGCAGAGAAATTCGGCGATGTCATAAAATGGTTCGAATGGCTCCAGGAGCGGCGCAGCATCTCCATTGTGGACAAATTTGACAAATTCCTCCTCTGGTGCATTGATGAATTCTTCCAGAAGGAAGGTATGCGAGATACTCGATGTGTTTCCAACAGTAGTCCCCTGAACAGCCTGGTGGCAAACAGCCACAGCAGCCTGAACGAAGCGCAAACGCGGGATGGAAAAGGGGACCGGCTCAGGCGCGTCAGAGATGAACTGCTGTATAAAACTGTACGTGAATTCGAAGAGTGCAGATCCCCAGTAAAGGAGGTTAGCTTCTTGGACAGTTTTGCCGTGTTCATCAATTGGACTGTACCGAGCGATTGCACCTGAACCGCCTTTTTTCGGGCGATAGATACGTTTTACCGCCACAGACTCATTCGGCTTCCTACCAAGGCCTTTGGCAAGGTGAGTGAGCGTCAGATGTCCGGGATGTGCCGTTTTGAATGAACCCTTGCCGATCTGGGTTGAGAATTCGATAGTGAGAGTTCCCGGTGCAGCAGCTCCCGGGTCACAGGAAAAATGTGTGCGCCCCCCATTGGCAAGTAGTTGGTGAAGCACGGGGATTTTGAGAGAGTACAGCTGGATATGCTGAGCGGTGACAGGCACTAAAACATGCTTAGCATACTATATATTCATATACAAATGAAGCACATACCAAGAGCACGGACAGCATCCGTTGAACCACCCACAGCCATCACCTTGCGGAGCTGAGCCCTGTCTGGGGATATATACTGGAGGGTGCGCTTCTTGGTTGGTGGAGTCGACGGCGGAGAGTCCGGTGGCTGCATGAAACCAGTTGTCAAGCACCAGCCTCTCGAAAAAGAAATGACACGGACCTGGTTGAGTTCTCCGTCGTCACTCTGAGTCTACTGTACTGTAAGCCATGTGAAATGCAGGCGATACTGATATACGTACATCCCAGGTTGCGTGCGACAGCTTGTATCTATCGGTCTCAGATGCAGCTGAGTTGCAGTTCTGAGTTGAACTATCCATGTGGGAGGAGTTGGAGGAGTTGTTCCGAACGGATCTGGAGGGCCCGGCCGTCGACCTGGTGCCCATGGTAATGGTTCGGGAAGACTTTGACCGTGTCGAGGCCTGGAAGTATAGTAGTGTTAGCTCAACATTATTTCGAAAAATAATACAGTAAAATACCTCTAGTGCTGTGGGCGCATCTACATGCCGATTTCCCAAATTTGGTGTGTCACTTTGAATCTATTCACAAGAAGCTGAGAGGCAGTTGAGTCGGTGATGAGAACTGAATGCCTACCTCGAATTCTTCCAGCCATGACAAATAATCCTCCCATCCATTGGAATCAATCACAATGGCAACGATAAAATTAGTTCTTGGTCGGCGGAAGACAGGTGAACGATCTTTGGACTTCGCCGATGGGGGGACAAGGCACCGTTCGAGGAAGTATGGTTGATCGGCCACTTCGTCGGAGAGATCAACCCAGCGTGCCACATCACGCACAACCAAGTATTTCGGATGAAAAGTGTACCCATCACATGCATCTTTGAGGCGGGGAAGCATGAACTTGAAAATGAAGTCTACAAGGTCCTTTGCCGTTGCATGCGCCGTAATTTCCTTCCCCTCCTGGAGATTCTGAAACTATTCAGCCAATCTCACAGTGGTGAATGAACCTGAAAGGCTTACTTTGACCAATTCTCCTCCTTGCTTCCGTGGAGAGTGGCGCAAAACCTGCATCAAAATTCCAATTGTTTCCAGCTTTTTACCACTTTGTGCCGCCTTGCTCCAATTTGTACGTGTGGATGCCCACTGTCCATGTGAACTAGAGTAACCATTTGCTAGGCGTTGACTCGAAGTTTCGTTCCAATGCAAAGGCATGGCCCGGGGTGTGGAAACTTGACCAGACCACGAACCGGGTACTTGCACCAGAGGACCGGCTTTTTACTGTCAGCATTGAGCCACTCGCAGTGCATGAGACAGGCTTACCGGGCACAGGTGGCGGAGGCATGCCTGCATATCCTGGTGGGATAGTGGACGAAATATAGGGCTGAGGGATGAACGGCGGAGGCAGCATGGCACCGTATCCTGATTGAACTTGATGGTGAACGGCATGTTGCGCTGGAACAGAGGTGACTCGGCGCTGAGACGGAGTGGCGTCTAGCGTGATATCTCAGTAATAAGCGCAATGGAAGTTTGTTAATAGCCCACCTTTTTTATTTCCATCAATAACTTGACGCCTGAGCTCCTCGACCTCTGTTTGTGACGCTACCCGTATGTGTATCATGAGATCCGAAACTGAAAACAAATAATTGAATATGTACCCACATCGTGCAATCGATTTGCGCTTGTAATACTCGTTACATTCGCTGCATACAATGCGATTGGGACGAGCAGGATTCCCGTTGTTGAGCTCGAAACGTTCCTCATTGGGAAGGATGAGTCGGCCGCATTCCCGTCGGCCGCTGTTGCAGCGTATGGGCTGGTTATCAGTGGCGTCGATAGTGAAATCAGCATAGAAGGTTTGAGACATTGGTTGGAATGAGAGAGAGAATCGGATTTAATCGGTTAAGAGGTGCATACTTTATAGTTCAAGGTGTTTCCCCGAAACACGGTTCAGAACACAGCTCTTATTTGGAACACTCTCCTTTTTTTGCCGAGTGCAGCACCAGCGCAGTCTCAAACGCTTCAGCCCGCGTGATGCCCCCAGACCCAGGACGACGAACATACTCTCGCAGTCGGTAATTTGCAAACCAGAAAATTAAGCGCACAAAAATGTGCATAGCATCATGAACCGAGGTGATTCCAGGCGGTGTCTTCGGATATTTCCATGTAGGCGAAAGCAAAGGAAACAATCTCTGAGACGAAAGCGATGATCGCCAGAGACCGAACCGTAGGAAATTACTGATCACAGCATCAGCCGAGGTGATTCAAGGCTGTGAACACCGAAGGCGATGATCGCTAGAAAGTGAACTGTGGGAGATTACTGATGCAGCATCAGCCGAGTTGATTGAAGGCTGTGAAGGCAATGATCGCTAGAAAGTGAACCGTGGGAAATTACTGATCACAGCATCAGCCGAGTTGATCTAAGGCTGTGAACACTGAAGGCGATGATCGCTAGAAAGCGAACTGTGAGAGATCACTGATCGCAGCATCAGCCGAGTTGATTGAACCGGGCTGTGGGCCCTCAAACCTCACTGGCAATACCCGGAGGCGATGAAGAACACGTGAAAGCAATGGCGGTGAAAGTACAAGTGAGATGAAACTTGTTGCGAGGGGCGTAGGAGTGTATCAGTTCAGTCTCTGTGTACTTCCTTTAAAAGCTCGAATGATTGCGTCCTCAGTTCGTATTTCCACTGCCTGATATGCCTAAAAACCAACACAAAGACAATCGTGGGTTGTTGTTACTTGGTTTATCGTCCAAATTTTCGATGGGTTCTTTTACTTTGCAGCACCGCCAGAAGAACTTCGAGTTCACATCGAACACTACTGGAAGATGAACAAGAACGACATTGAAATCTTGCAAATTCTTCTCAAGGATCATATTGACCAGTCAAAGTATGGCCTTAGGTGCGTCATACGGCTGAATCTTGACTGTCTCGACTCTCTCAATGTTCTTACAGCATAAAAAAGTTTCGGGAAATTCGTGAATCGTTGGGCTTCTTTCGAAGCAGGAAGCAGAATCATGATATTGATTCTATTCGCGATCCCATGATTCGTCTTCGCCTGCAGTATCCTAAGGCTGGTACTCGAGAACTTGTGAGTCTGCTTTTTCACGAGGAAAACATGAGCGTGCCAAGGTATGTTCGTAAACGGCGATTTGTGCATATAACACCTGATTCTTTGTACAGGAGTGTTGTGATTAATTATTGCCACACATACGAGCCTACACTTGTCCGTGAGCGTCGTCAAAACAGATTGCTTCGCAAACGATTTTGGTCTGCTGGTCCCAATGATATCTGGGCTGTCGACCAGCATGACAAGTGGAAGCCCAAGTTTGGTTTGGCGCTTCACACGGGCATTGATCCATTTATTGGACGAATTCAGTGGATGAAAATCTGGTGGACTAACAGTAATCCTCGCCTCATTCTGAGTTATTATTTGGATGTTGTTTCTGAAATTCAGGGCAAGTAGTATTTTCTTTGGATATAACTATACGACTCATTTCCCTACAGCCATGCCTCTCGTTAGCCAGAGTGATCCTGGAAATGAGAACTACGGTATAGCCAATGGTCACACTATGCTGCGTCATTTGCACGACCCCAGTCTCCGTGGAACACTCCAGCATCGCTGGATGCATCGGAAAAAAAATGTCATGCCAGAAATTACATGGTCCCAGCTGCGACACCGTTTCACTCCTGGGTTTGAGGATATTCTTGATATTGGAGTTGAGAATGGTTGGTATGATCCCGGTGACTTGCTCGAAGCGTATGTGAACCTGGACTTAATTTCATTATGATTCACCTGAGTGTTTTCTTGGTGTTTTCACAGTCTCATCTTCCGCTGGGTGTTCATCCCTTGGTTGCAAAGAGAGCTCAATGCATACCGAGAGCGGGTGAATAACACAGCAAAGCGAGCTGATAAAAACAAGATCCTGCCGCACGGAGTGCCGAATGATATGTTCGAGCGGCCTGCTGATTACGGATTGCTCGATTTCAAAGTAAGCATTACAGATGGCGATTATTCTTACGGATATCTAATCAGACTCATACTGTAGGTTAAAGTTCGATCTGAGGCCGTCGAACAGGTCAGAGAGTTGTATGCACCTCGGGACCACGAGGTGTTCCATCTGGTCCCGCCCGACTTCGACATTGTTATCTCCCAGTTATACAGTGAACTCGGGCAACCAGCCGTCACCAGACAGAGCTGCTGGGATGTTTATCTCCAGCTGCGGGCGCGTTTTCACCTGTTGGATGAGATGTACAGTGTTCCGGCTCAGCTCAACGAAAGATGGGGATATACACTTACAATGGCTCACGACAATTCCACCGACGGTGTCGAGCTTTTGCCCAATTTGCAACCTCTTCGCAATGGTGATGCCGTCATTGGCAAAAATGGCGACTATTACATGGGTGGCGTGAACAATGGAGAGGGTCTGGGTGAGCCAAATTAAAATTACTCCTCCTGAATCTTGCACTCACTGTTTGATACAGATGCTTCACTTTCCCAGGAGTTAGATCGACTCGCGGATGAAGTGGACGGTGTGATTCCGGGCGGGCCCGTCTCGGTCAACCATGATCAAGCTGTTGGTTGGTTCACAGATGAAGAGGAGATCAATGACCCAGATGCGGATGAGTGGTAACTTACGCAGCAATCGCCATGTCGTACAATGCTCAGAAAATTCATCAAAGCATGTTGCCAACACCGAATTCTGTATAGATTGCGCTCTATGCGCGGTTTGAGCAGAAGTTTGATGTGGCTGTGCAAGCCAACTGATGTCCGCCACATTGATTTATTTAGATCGTTTTATTGGCTTCGTCGGCTGAGATTGTAAGCTAAAGTGACTGTCCCAGCGCACATCCTCCGATTTATCATTTTTTATGAAAGAAAAATTATAGCCGGCCCGAATGGCGTGAATAAAGTAGGGCATCAAGAGTCTCGGGGTCCCAATTCGGCGATCAGCGGCCATGACATCGCTTACCGTCGCTTGGCACCTGCCATCAGCAGGGCCTTCCGGATTTCCATATGTCAGCCTGTGTAGAACCGTCGTAAGTACAACTGTTTTAAGACAGTGCTCCGAGTCTACCTTGAAAAAATGTTCTGCAGTGTCAATTCAAAATGTGCAGGTCTGCACCTTTTGAAGGGGTCTTAATGATTGCCCGTACTACACTAATACAGTTCGCATCGAAATCACATGTTCACGTGCTTGGAAACGTCTCGCGTTGTTGGTAACGTGACAGACAAACAAACAAAAACGCGTTTGCTGGCACGCTTCGTCTCGACTTTCTTTCCATTCCACCAAGTAACAGTGTAAAGGCAAGTTCTTCTCTTTCTCCTCCATAATACCCTTCATGGCATCCCGGCATTCAACACCTGGATCTTGGATGCCATGGAGTGGACCAGTGGTTTCACCCTGCCCTCCATGTCGTCTCGCAAGATGCTGACCATCTTCGTCAGATGCTCTGGGTCCCTGTTACCCGAAAGGTTCTCCTGTTTTCTCACCATCCTCTCTTCATCCTCAACCCACCCCAGACCCGGAGCGGTACTGAGTTTTCACCATTCATACTGGACTGCCCGAAAAGGCACAAACTACACTTTCCGCCTTCGATCACCGCTCTCCAGGCCACCGATTTCCAATACGCGCCTCTCGTTTCTTATGCCGTTACACAGGAGCGGGATGGCCAGGAGGATCGAGAGGAAGACGACGAAGTTTCTTCATGGATGGACGACATCGACGATATTCATCCTTTCACCCGCAACTCTGACACATCAACCACCCCTGGAGAACCTCGAGTTCCTGTTTCCTCGCCAGGTAAGGGATACCCGCTATAGACTCAGGTACAATTTGACGGCGCATTGCTCCCTTGAGATCGATACGATGGTATTCACGACGTCCACCCGGGAATCGATTCCTCGAAGAAAAGGAAGTGTATCCCAACAATCGAGGACGTCGTTTCTCCCGGTGGAGCTTCCCATCGTCCCCACACGGCCGCTCACTGTGAATATCCACCGGGAAACGATGGATCGTCGGATCATGGGAGCGGGCAAACGGGGGCGAATAGAAGACGTGCCGTTCGCCGCGCAAAGAAATTTCTAGGAACAGGGCACAGCCGTGGCGCGGAGACTCTGGCGACATACGTCCATCCGGCTGTTCCTCTTCAGACCTCCCTCAACTCGTCCACCCTCCCCACTGCCGCGGGCGGATACTCAGCCAAGGTCGAAAGTGCTAATGCGAAGCGTGGGAGCAAAGTTCGACGTTCGGTTTCGAATCTACTGGGCCTAGGATTTCAGCTTGTGGAATGGGATGGACGGTGTGTACTCACCTTAACTTTCTCTCCTTTTCTCGACCATGTCTGACCTTACCCACCCACCCCGCTGTTTCAAGGACTCCACGACCCATCCTTGACAGCGAAGGCCGCGTCATCGCTGTCCTTGCTGGACAGTCGGTTCACCCTGATTACCAGGCCGCCGTCCGTGACGCGTTTGTCGAAATCCGCGATGCGGGCGACCAGGCTTCGTTTCCACGCGAAATGTACAGCCACCGTCGCGGCTTCTTTGCTGCGATCAACGTCGGAATATCTTACGGGTGCGGGCAGCGCACGCCCTCTTGGTTGGACAATGATAAGTATAATGGAATGGTAGACCGCCTGATAGCCAACCCCGCCATTCGGAGATTGGCAGGTTTTGCTGATGGTGCGAGTTGCTTTTTCTCCTCCTCCGCTTATCATTGAAAATCAAGATAGCGGCCTTTTCCCTATGGGCACCTCGTCTGTATGCGTACTATCACAACTATGATCGAACTCTCCGCCAGCACAATCCCGGTCTTCGCCGGGTCTTTTCCTCGTCCGTCTTCTTTTCTGCAGCCTTCAACTTCGGCCGTAATGTTTGGACCGTTCGCCACCGCGATGTCCTCAACCTTCCGTTTGGCTGGTGCGCGATCCAAGCCCTCGGAAATTTCGACCCCAAGAAGGGCGGGCATTTGGTGATGTGGGATCTTCATCTTGTTGTCGAGTTTCCAGCTGGCGCACTGATCCTACTTCCCTCTGCGACGATTGCTCATTCGAATGTCCCGGTTCAGGAGGGTGAAGAACGTTTGTCTTTTACGCAGTTCAGCGCGGGAGGGATATTTAGACATGTTGATAATGGGTTTCGGACAGTGGAGCAGCTGAAGGACGAGGATCCCGGGGAGTACGATCGGCTCATGGAACGTTCAGAATTGAGATGGGAGGAGGGCCTTGCTTTGCTAAGTACGCTAGATGAACTTGTACCTGCTGCGGCACACGATGCGAATTGT
>QVIE01000500.1:0-13206 GCA_013387415.1 Panellus pusillus | reverse complement strand
ATAGCCGGCCCGAATGGCGTGAATAAAGTGGGCATCAAGAGTCTCGGGTCCCAATTCGGCGATCAGCGGCCAATGACATCGCTTACCGTCGCTTGGCACCTGCATCAGCAGGGCCTTCCGGATTTCCACATGTCAGCCTGTGTAGAACCGTCGTAAGTACAACTGTTTTAAGACAGTGCTCCGAGTCTACCTTGAAAAAATGTTCTGCAGTGTCAATTCAAAATGTGCAGGTCTCTGCACCTTTTGAAGGGGTCTCAATGATTGCCCGTACTACACTAATACAGTTCGCATCGAAATCACATGTTCACGTGCTTGGAAACGTCTCGCGTTGTTGGTAACGTGACAGACAAACAAACAAAAACGCGTTTGCTGGCACGCTTCGTCTCGACTTTCTTTCCATTCCACCAAGTAACAGTGTAAAGGCAAGTTCTTCCCTTTCTCCTCCATAATACCCTTCATGGCATCCCGGCATTCAACACCTGGATCTTGGATGCCATGGAGTGGACCAGTGGTTTCACCCTGCCCTCCATGTCGTCTCGCAAGATGCTGACCATCTTCGTCAGATGCTCTGGGTCCCTGTTACCCGAAAGGTTCTCCTGTTTTCTCACCATCCTCTCTTCATCCTCAACCCACCCCAGACCCGGAGCGGTACTGAGTTTTCACCATTCATACTGGACTGCCCGAAAAGGCACAAACTACACTTTCCGCCTTCGATCACCGCTCTCCAGGCCACCGATTTCCAATACGCGCCTCTCGTTTCTTATGCCGTTACACAGGAGCGGGATGGCCAGGAGGATCGAGAGGAAGACGACGAAGTTTCTTCATGGATGGACGACATCGACGATATTCATCCTTTCACCCGCAACTCTGACACATCAACCACCCCTGGAGAACCTCGAGTTCCTGTTTCCTCGCCAGGTAAGGGATACCCGCTATACACTCAGGTACAATTTGACGGCGCATTGCTCCCTTGAGATCGATACGATGGTATTCACGACGTCCACCCGGGAATCGATTCCTCGAAGAAAAGGAAGTGTATCCCAACAATCGAGGACGTCGTTTCTCCCGGTGGAGCTTCCCATCGTCCCCACACGGCCGCTCACTGTGAATATCCACCGGGAAACGATGGATCGTCGGATCATGGGAGCGGGCAAACGGGGGCGAATAGAAGACGTGCCGTTCGCCGCGCAAAGAAATTTCTAGGAACAGGGCACAGCCGTGGCGCGGAGACTCTGGCGACATACGTCCATCCGGCTGTTCCTCTTCAGACCTCCCTCAACTCGTCCACCCTCCCCACTGCCGCGGGCGGATACTCAGCCAAGGTCGAAAGTGCTAATGCGAAGCGTGGGAGCAAAGTTCGACGTTCGGTTTCGAATCTACTGGGCCTAGGATTTCAGCTTGTGGAATGGGATGGACGGTGTGTACTCACCTTAACTTTCTCTCCTTTTCTCGACCATGTCTGACCTTACCCACCCACCCCGCTGTTTCAAGGACTCCACGACCCATCCTTGACAGCGAAGGCCGCGTCATCGCTGTCCTTGCTGGACAGTCGGTTCACCCTGATTACCAGGCCGCCGTCCGTGACGCGTTTGTCGAAATCCGCGATGCGGGCGACCAGGCTTCGTTTCCACGCGAAATGTACAGCCACCGTCGCGGCTTCTTTGCTGCGATCAACGTCGGAATATCTTACGGGTGCGGGCAGCGCACGCCCTCTTGGTTGGACAATGATAAGTATAATGGAATGGTAGACCGCCTGATAGCCAACCCCGCCATTCGGAGATTGGCAGGTTTTGCTGATGGTGCGAGTTGCTTTTTCTCCTCCTCCGCTTATCATTGAAAATCAAGATAGCGGCCTTTTCCCTATGGGCACCTCGTCTGTATGCGTACTATCACAACTATGATCGAACTCTCCGCCAGCACAATCCCGGTCTTCGCCGCGTCTTTTCCTCGTCCGTCTTCTTTTCTGCAGCCTTCAACTTCGGCCGTAATGTTTGGACCGTTCGCCACCGCGATGTCCTCAACCTTCCGTTTGGCTGGTGCGCGATCCAAGCCCTCGGAAATTTCGACCCCAAGAAGGGCGGGCATTTGGTGATGTGGGATCTTCATCTTGTTGTCGAGTTTCCAGCTGGCGCACTGATCCTACTTCCCTCTGCGACGATTGCTCATTCGAATGTCCCGGTTCAGGAGGGTGAAGAACGTTTGTCTTTTACGCAGTTCAGCGCGGGAGGGATATTTAGACATGTTGATAATGGGTTTCGGACAGTGGAGCAGCTGAAGGACGAGGATCCCGGGGAGTACGATCGGCTCATGGAACGTTCAGAATTGAGATGGGAGGAGGGCCTTGCTTTGCTAAGTACGCTAGATGAACTTGTACCTGCTGCGGCACACGATTGCGAATTGTAACAAAAACAGTTTTGAAGATGAGACATGTAAAAATGTGTATAATGCTCGCAAGACTTTGCTCGTAACTCGGACTAATTCCTCAGAGGACATTATTTCATTGGACATCCTCTGAGTCTCTAGATTTCCCCCGATTAACGTCCAATGGACCGGCACCCGGCATCTGGTGAGTACCAGCATTTGTCTCCTTCTTTATGTACACCAGATGGTCGAGATCAAGATCCTCTTGGCCAAGTCAGAGTTTTACCGTCTGAAATATCAGTGGCTCTCACCACCATCATCTCCGGCTGAATCGCCAGCTGGGTCCGCGTCCGGAGTCACTTCTCGGAGTTCAGCAGGTCTGCGTGTGGATGTCGTAAGATGGTGGGTGTAGCGCCCATGTGTGTGAACGCCGCGGTAAATTTGATGAAGAGGATCCCTTTGCCATGAACAAACGCAGAAAACTGGACCCTGCACCCGGGCCTGATGTACTCGAGAGGGAGCCCACAGAGGCATTTCGACTCCAGCTGCTGCTCAATACCCCTCCGATTGCGTGCCGGGGCAATGTGCATAGCAAATCTGCATTTCGAAGTTGTTTCGAAGACACACAAGAGAGCGCCCCCAGGCAGATGCGCACAACCTCCTTTCTGCGATGAGGATTGGTCGCATTGGCTGAGCCTCTGCGACCATATCCGGCCTCACAGATCCATCGACAATCTGCTCGTTGAACAGCGTCGGTAGGGATCAAGCACTGGAAATACCCATCCGGCCAGCCGTCCCAATCCGAGAACTCCCGAGTCTCGGATTGCGTAGCGCCCCCCGCGACGAGCTCCAGCCACTGTGAGCCATGGAATCGGCCTTGATATAGAAGAAGGGAGAGGGGGCAACAGTGAACGATCGGTCGGAATTGATCGTGATACGGCCGGAGTCCATGTTTGTATGTCTACCATTGATTCTGGTCGGGCTCTAGGTGAAAACAGAGCTCGAAAACTCGCCTATTCCCGTGATCGGCATTAGGGCAACAGGAACCCTGATTCCGCCCTTCAAGTTGTCTGAATGTACACATTAATGTCACAGATGTTTTTTGGCACAAATTACGCACTATGAACATCGTAATGAGGTATGACTCTGCGGGCCGGGTGGGAATGTAAACTTGGAGGTGGGTTTCGCTTGACCATGAGCAGATAGACCAAAATGGGCGGGTAAAGGTAGAGCAAAGTGGATGTGCCCATCCAGGGTGCGAGCATCTCATAAAGCCAATGTAGGGCAGAGAGGAGCGGATCCAAGTTGGACAGGCAGACAATAGCTAGCAGAAGGACATTTGTAAAGGCCATGATGAGAAATACGCCATTGGCCATTGTGGAAAGGCGATGGCAAAGAGTGCCAAGTGGTAGCGGAAAAATCGAGGTGCACAGCCCCCAGATCATTATTGAAAATGCGAAGTCTTGGCATTGGTTGGGTATAACTTGAAGTGAGTGGAAGTCACAGTCGCAGACTCGGACTCCGGAGGTTGGGTAATCGGGATTTTGAAGTTGGGTTCAAGTCCGTAACTAGATGCCTAACGGGTGAAAAAAGCGCTGGTAACTCCGCAACGTCCGCATCTGTTGATGAGGCCAGTGCCTCAGCTGCGACAACGATCGCGAGATCTTCGCTGGCCGGTCCATCGGCGGCCAACACCGCTACACCCTTCTCCACCCCTCGGAGAACACTGCACCTCGGCCAGCGTGGTCGGTCCCTCCATTGATGCCAGTGTTGCGTCGTCGACTTTCACGAGTACGACGGGGAGTGTGACGAGCCCGTTCGACTCAGCCTTGACTTCAGCGACATTCGTATCGTCTTCCGACGCTGTTTCTGTCACGCAGAGCGCTGCAAATGTTGGAAACGGAGACAAGAGCAGTGGCGGTACTGTGACCTCTACGCCCGCCGCCTCTTCCACTGCATCCGCTGCCGGTGGCCGCGGCAACAACGGTGTACACAAAGCTTCCACTCCGCCTTTCAAACCTCTTGGCATTTTGGACCCCGTCACGTCTTTCCTGGGCGACGGAGGCAGGCCGAGTGAGGAGCAGGCCACGGCGACCGATGCTGCGAAGACGACGGCGACGCAAGCTCCTTCGCCATCCGGCCCTTTTACCGGCATTGTGGACCCACTCACCTCTCTTTTTAGGCCTCGGCAGCCAGGGTGGAAAGCAGACCAAGTCGACCGATGCTGCGACGGCGACGCAAGCTCCTCCGCCGTCTGACCCTCTTACCGGCATCGTGGATCCACTCACCTCTCTTTTAGGCCTCGGCGGCCAGGGTGGAAAGCAGACCGAGTCGACCGATGCTGCGACGGCGACGCAAGCTCCTCCGCCGTTTGACCCTCTTACCGGCATCGTGGACCCACTCACCTCTCTTTTAGGCCTCGGCGGCCAGGGTGGAAAGCAGACCGAGTCGACCGATGCTGCGACGGCGACGCAAGCTCCTCCGCCGTCTGACCCTCTTACCGGCATCGTGGACCCTCTTACCGGCATCGTGCACCCACTTACCTCTCTTTTGGGCTTCGGCGGCCAGGGTGGAAAGCAGAGTAAGACGACCGCTGCTGCGACGGCGACGCAAGCTCCTCCGCCGTCTGACCCTCTTACCGGCATCGTGGACCCTCTTACCGGCATCGTGCACCCACTTACCTCTCTTTTGGGCTTCGGCGGCCAGGGTGGAAAGCAGAGTAAGACGACCGCTGCTGCGACGGCGACGCAAGCTCCTCCGCCGTCTGACCCTCTTACCGGCATCGTGCACCCACTCACCCCTCTTTGGGCCTCGGCGGCCAGGGTGGAAAGCAGAGTAAGACGACCGCCGCTGCGACGGCGACGCAAGCTCCTCCGCCGTCTGACCCTCTTACCGACATCGTGGACCCTCTTACCGGCATCGTGGACCCTCTTACCGGCATCGTGCACCCACTTACCTCTCTTTTGGGCTTCGGCGACCAGGGTGGAAAGCAGAGTAAGACGACTGCTGCTGCGACGGCGACGCAAGCTCCTCCGCCGTCTGACCCTCCTACCGGCATCGTGGACCCCACTTCTCTTTCGGGCCTCGGCGGCCAGGGTGGAAAGCAGAGTAAGACGACTGATGTTGCTACAACGACGGCGACGCCAGCTCCTCCACCTTTGAGCACTATTTCCGTCACCACCTCACTGTTGGGCAACGGAGGACAAGGAAAGCAGGCCACGACGACCGATGGTGACACAACGACCTCGGTTGCAACGCACGCTGTCGCCTCTGCCGGCTCGCCTATCGCAACGCAAGGTTCAGAATCCGATAACGGCGAGTCCAGCCTCAATCTTCCTCCATCCAGCGGAGAAAGTACTACTTCCACAACGATAGCCACCGCGACGGGGCAGATGCGGGAGCCGTGGCCACTACAACGGCCGAAACTTCAGCTGCTAGTGGAAAGGCGGACGACGGAGCTAGTGATGGAATAGCTGGTGCGAGCCAAGTGACCACGACCTCCACTTCGGATTTAGCAATCCCGACGCTGCTTCCGAACAATGCCGGCGGCGGCAATGGAGTTGGCCCTTCTGCAGCCACTGCTGCGACTGCGAACTCCGTGTCCGCTGTCTCTGGCTCAGTAACTCCGACAACCGATTCGCAGTGCGTTGCTATCTGGACCAAGGGTCCAAGACATGGGTGATTAGGCTGAAACTCGTTTCAGATCCGCGACCGTGACTGCTCTTCCGATTCAGAGCCCGATCAGCACTGCATTTGCGTGAGCATTAAATTGACGATTTGGTCAATGACTCATCTAATTCAGTCTCTTGACCGGAGGCGATGAAGCCCTTCTTTCAGCCTCCAAACGTCGACCTTCACCTCGACGATCCCCTTCAGCACGAAACTGAGCAATGGGCTATTCTCCACGAGTGAAGAAGTGATAACCGGTGTTCTCACCACAGAGATTCCTGTTGCAACTCTCCGATCGGACCAACAAGCGGCATCGCAGTGAGTATGGACTCATATGCTGCAAAGTTGCTCACTCCAGTCACAAAAGGTCCGGCAGTCCCAATCACACGGCCGTGGCAGTTGGAGGAGCCATTGGAGGTGTCATTCTTTTGCTAGTTGGTTTCGTTCTATGCCTTTTCCTGCGCAAACGGAGGCGTAACAAGGCTCTCTTCTTGAGCTCCGTCCCGACTCTCCATTCCGTGACGCCGAGCGGAGCAATACCAGGGATCCAGTCTTCTCCATGGTGATCCGGCTACCTCGTCCGTGCCATCCTCGGTTCTGGCCCCCTCGATGATCGCTCCTTCGGAAACGTCGTCACATCGTCGTCAAGATTCTCATTTCACCGTGCACAAGAAACCTGTTCCGAACCTCAATGACCAAGATATGGTATCGCTCGTGGAACCCTTGGCCCAAGCCAAACCTGTTTCGTATACCTTGACTGTCGACCCGCCCACGGCCATGGTCTTCGATCAGAATACATTTGCGCAATCCCTCGGCAAAGATCCTGCATGGGCTGCGGTTTTAGCAGCCCCGACTGCCTCTGCGAATCCCTTCGAGGACCCGGTGAACCCTTTCGCTGACCCTGCGCGGAAAACGCCTTTGCCGGAGATTCCGAAGCACCTGAGAATGAGCACGACGTCTTCGAGCCTTTCGCGCAACTCCGTTCGTCCTGTATTGTATCCCTTTATCTTGACACTGATCATACCCGCAGGAATCCAATCTGTCTCCGACTAGCACTATTTACCACGAGGGATATGCCATGTGAGGTTGATTAGATAACATTCGCTTTCCTCGCCGCACCAGAACTGTATTCGAATAATACGTTTTCGGCTCGGTCATCTTGGACTTCTTTTCGGACTGGGACTTTAGTTTATCCATTCGTGTTCGCCGCGCGTGGCAGATACAAATAATATTGGTAGCATACACGACCCATGCGAACTACAGCAAATGGTGTTGGTGACAATCCTGGAATAAATCGTGGTAACAATGTTGAGTACTACATACTGGTATACAAAGTAAGAGATGAATTGCTATGATACACTAGGAAATTTCCTGTAACCGAGACTTGAGACAGTCCAACATGAAGATCGTAGGATCCTCGTGCGTCTGACCAAATGCTTTGGCCAGCGCTTCAGCTTCCTGCTGGGGATTCCGAACAGCATTGGTCTTCGCACCTGCATGCAAAATCATTAGTTAATCAGGGCTCGTACAACTTCCAACGACGTGGAATCACCGAAACATGCAGTACGAATATTCAGCCTGAGTCTGTCCAATGCAGTCGTGATTTGTCCATTCATCACCTTCAAGCAGTCTTCGAAAGAGGCATCGACCGTCGTTGTTATGTCACCGAACACTCGTACTCTGTTGGATTCGATGTCGATGAATGCCTTGTTGAGAGCCTTCATTCGCTTGAACATCCCGTTGCCCTTCTCCGAACAGACTTTCTGGTACTGCGGTGAAAGCTGTTTTCTGACCTCGGAGTCCCTGATACATTATGAGAGTGTTCAGAGGAAGTTCTGGGGGACGAAAAGGGCTGAGTTCACCATACACGAGATCCTTGACGTTGGGCGCCCTGCGCAGCTCCCCGGTTATCCTTGTTGAGTTCATTTATGATCGTCTCTGGCAGGTGTATTACTTTCTGTGTGCATGGCAATGTCATACCGAATCATACCGAATCCAACCGTTTTGGTAACACGGTGACTGTTGTATTTATTGGACTTCGTGCCTGCACATGCAACGGCTGTTAGAACACCACAGACAACGAAGGAGGAGCCTTACAGATTCGCTTGATAGCGTCCACATATTCATCTTCTACGTCCTGCTCGTACATACATTAGTTAAGATAACCACGAAGTCATAGTTCCTACATTATAGAAATTCAAAAGATGCAAGGGGATTTCGTTGTTGACTCCTACGGCCCACGCGTTTCCCACTCGAGGTTTGATTGACGCAACGAGATCGGAATTTAGGTTTCCAGGTGGGTGTGCTACATAGCTTCCATTCGAACGCATCATAGCTCTGGGGGAAATTCAATAACACCCAAGGTGACTGCTTGGTCCTACCTATACTGGTTCCACTTCAGCTTCTCAGCGAGATGAGCAAACACTCCAGGGCTCTGCTCCATCGCCTATCCCGCAGACATTAGTGGTGCATTCCAACAGACAATGAACGCTCGAGCACACACCTCATCGACGGCTTCTCTCAACGTCTGACCAATTTTGGCATACTCCGCTGCTATCTGAACCATCAATTTCTTGCGCCGAGCATCGCATTTCTGTAACGCAATGAATTAACAGCGTGATAGACAACCCGGGCTGCCCCTCACCTTCTCCAAATCGGTCAACAATTGGACTATTTCTTGGTTTGTATGAATGTCGCGGGTGGAGTTCGCGTCGAGTCCAGAGGCATGAGATAACATTGTGCAGAAGTTGCCGATGATGGAGATTGCCTCCACCAAGTTACGCCGTTCTCCGTCCAGCAGTAGATACCTTTTCAACTTTGGAATCTCAGTCTGCGGACGCAATGTAAGGTCTCGTGCAAACGATCCTGACACAAACACTTGACCGCACCTCTTCAGGGTCGGAAAAGGTACTGGATTTGTCGGGCTCAAGGTTTGCCAAACAACTTGATGAACCAGCGTTAGTGAAAGTATTGGAATGGGACGACACATACAGATAATCCCGGCTACCTGTGCCACGGTCCTAAGCACGCTTTTATCAAAGTAAGATTCACCTACCAAGACAGAAAATAGGCACCGGCGGAACTTCGACTACCTCTCCATTGTTTTTGCCCATAAGATCTCGGTATAGTTGCTTATACTTGTCCTGCAAAGCGTCCGCCACTATTCGATTGCGCCCATTCTGCGAAGCGTGGCTTACGAAACCATCGGCGTGACTAAGATGGATGAACATACCGCTTGTAGACGGCCCCGTTCCTTGTTTTTCAAATCTCGATGCTGTTCCTTTTGATGGATCTTTTTCTCATATTGAGACAGGTGCAGTAAGAGAAGGCAGTAAAGAATACTTGAGCCTCTAACCCATCAACGATTTTTTTGCTTTTTGAAGACTTCGATCGTGCTTTCTTGTCCCTCTTAGCCTGGAGTTCAGCTATCTCTTCACCCAGTGCGATAGCTTCCTGGGTATTATCAGTTCTACAAAGAGAGATGGACGTGCAAGTGGACAGACCTTAGTTAAACTGTCAAGTATTCGTTGTTCCTCCGGAACGAGCGTGATTTCGTTGCTGCCAATCTTGGCCTGGAGCGATACAGGTCAGTCCGCCCTTGAGGTGCGTATTCAAGAACACTTGCATCAGCTCCCGTTAGAATGAGAGCAATTGACTTTTCGTGTACACGTCCATCCTGGATAATCTGGTGGAGGCTGAGGGATACAGGATATTAGACGCTTTCGAAGGGTGGGTATTTGAATCTTTTACGTCTTATATAGACGCGATTGGACATCCTGGAGGGAGCTCAGCTCAAGCCATGAAACTATACGGCGAAGACCAGGTCATTTACGCTGTCATCCTTTGCTCGATGTACGCCGGAAACCAGACAGATCAGATCAGCATGTTGGAGATATTTGCTGGCCATGCTATCTCTCGCATTGTCGACGTCCCCATGGCCCGGAAGATCCACCAAAGTGATACCGGTGGACAAAACATCAAACTTGCCCATCAGTGAGACCCTGTTGAGCTGTAACCAGAAGATCACGTAGACGTCAGAGGCTTCAAGCGAACCTTTTAACCAGTGGCCAGAACTATTTTCAAAAAAAGCGAAAATTGAGATAGATTGAGGCGATGTGGCGCAATGGACGCACAACTCGGGAGCTCGACAATGCCGATGCGATGAATTTTTCAATCTTGTTTTAATTGAAACGATACCCAAGAAAAATTGAGAAAGTAGCCGACCTGCTTCTGAAAATTCGTTGCACTCGAAGCATCAAAAGCCACCGATCCGGCGTCAAGATAGTTGTTGACTTCTTCATCCTCAAGGAGCCGCTCGACGTTCCATACTGCACCGTCCTCGCGCAATCTACATCATTCTCGTTTAGAATCGAAGAAGCTGGTGTGGACGAGAAAAACGTACTGCGGAAATACCTGGAGCAGATCCTTGTCAACAGAGAGGAGAGAAGTGTGGCAAGCAGTACCCCGAGGAGTTTCTCTCTCGCCTGATGCGCTGGTGAGATGTAGTCGGGTAGTTCACCGGTAGTTTCTGTAGCATCGGTAGTTTTGTCCGTTCTGGGTGATAATTTGGTATGAGACAGATATTCACTGAATGAATATAGATACACACGCGTCTTCGATGAGACGAGCGAGCTCCTGCTATGATTTAGATTTTCATGAAGGGAGCCATGGGAAGCACGCACCTGCTTCCACTCCTCCCGGCTTATGAACTCGATTACCGCTTCCGTGTATGGGACATCTGGGGTGGATTAAGCCCCACTTTCGCCGCACACATGGGGCACGTACTCTTGTAAGACACCTCCGTCGTTACTGCCGTGCAAGCTCCCTGCACAGAAGATTTAGCTTGGCTGGAAGAAGCAAGGGCTCCAGGCACACACTGAAGCGGAGGCGGATAGGACTTGATTCTGGAGAAGGGCATTGATGAGGGTCGATTTCCCGACCTGAAGTCCGTTAAGCTTCAAGGCGAAGTCAAACTATCGCGTTTTTGCTCACCCCTTCTTTGCGTCAGACACCAGTCGGGGTAAGAGTTGCGACAAACAAACCTGTCCGTCCGATGATGGCCACAGTGTACTTGCGAGAAGTCTGTACTGCAACAGAATATTACGTCAACTTCGCGCCATTACTTCGAGGATTCCGCAGGGAGCACCTTTCTCCAGGAGAGTTTTGAAAACAGACTTGATCGACTCGAGCTTGGCGCAGTCGTCCACCATCTTGTCAAACTGCTTCATCAACGGAACCGCGTATTCTGAGAAACCAATCCTTGAGAAACTTGGTGGAGCAAATGAAGAGAGTGTATTTGCCATATGCCGTCTGCACCGCGCTGGGGGTCGGCTCGACGTCGATGTCCATGTCCGAAGTGAGCTCTGTCTGATGAATCTCAGCTTTGAAGGTAACCGACTGATATAGCATTCGTACCAGCTCCGAAGAATCGTCCGACATTGTGCAGGCCCCAAGGGTATCGCCAGAGTGTGGCGCAGAGCACGAAAACGCGTCGTAGAGGCGAGAAACAAAGAGGGAGAATCCAGTTCCAAACAGGGAACGAACCTCATCAAAATATGATCCAGCCCCTTGAGGATGTTGATCTATCCGATCCCTTGGACGGACTTTCAGCTGCGATTACTATTCAACCCTACGCTAACGAAGCTCTATTTCAATTGAATTTACATTACTTCTTCAACTTCGCCTCCTTCCCAGCAACCAACTGTCGATTTTTTAATAAACAATAGTCCCCAAACTCATTCAACTCTTGCCAAGCCTGTCCCGGAGCCACAACGTCCGCGTCAAGAGATTAGAGTGCCTCGCGTCCAAGAACGGCGTACAAAAAACGCGTTCCCAGGTTTTGACGTCTGCGGCGTAGCGGGGCTCACTACTCGATGAGTGGGGATGGTTGGGAAAGTCCAGATCAAGGAGGTAGTCGCATGATTGGACGGGTACCTGAGACCAGAAAATTAGACGTGGCATCTTGGCACGATGACTGAATAGCTCACATAGAAAGATGGCTGCTCTCGATTGAGGTCATTCAACCCAGCAGGGATGCTGCGAGTCTCGGGTCGGCCCCATCCGTACCAGTCCGCAGGCTTACTCCACCATCCAGTATTGAGGACTTCATTCTCCCACAAGACTTGCTTGGTTTCTCCTTCGCCAAAATGCCCGGGCAAAAGCCCATCGAACTCGCTCTTGACGAAGTCAACGCGGACTCCTGAGGGAACAAGGAAATGCCCAGGAAACCTGTACCATTCCTTGCTCACACATAGTGTGAGGTTGAACTCCTTGATCGGAGTGAGATCGATGCGCGGTATGTCCTCCTCCGGAGTGCCCGGAGGAAACACGGGCAGGAAGCCAGTGTCGTTAAGAAGTCGTGGTAGTTCGTTCACCTGCAAGGCATGCACGACAGATAGCGGAGAATGATAGTAGAATGTCAGAGCAAGAATCCGTGATATCGAGATGAAAGCGGAGGTGACAACGACGGAGGATGTAAAGGTACGGAATATCGTCGTCCGAGATGCCTAGAATACATTAGTAAGAAATAGGCATGTCGACTAAAGCTAACCCGATACGGTGAGTTTGTCAGCTTGATGAACGTAGTCTCGAGCCAACCACGCGCGAGATATAGTGTCGTTGCGGCATTGAAGCAAAGGAGAGGGTACGCAGGGAACATGAACCGCTCCTCTTTGTGTGCCTGAGATGTAAGGATTGCGAACCAAAGATAGAAGGCGCTAGACGGAGAGCAAGCACTGTAAAAGGAGAACTTTGGTCCGGTTTCGGTTTAGCCAGACCCAGACGCTTCCGATCAACGACATAGGTCACTGCGAGAGCCGGAAGGGAGAGAAGGGCGAAGGGCGTCAAGACATTGAAGTTCAGTACGAGGTTCAGCAGATAAAAGTTCCAAGGAGATGTGCCGTAGAGATCTGGACCACGTTCAGCTCCGCCAAATATGTTGTACTTGACGATATTCCATGGAACGATAGCAAGACTACCGTAAGCGATGCTGTCAATCGCAATAACAGGTATCTGTGGGGCAGGGTCAGTGATTGACATGAATGTGATTCATAATCGTACAAATATGAGCGCAGCAGCGAGACCAGCTGTGAAAAGTCTTTTCCATCGATTGAACATCCACGAGCTCCGAGTTTCAGGCGCGACACGATCACCGCTGTTCACAAACAGTTCCTCAAA